>JARWKJ010000020.1:7740000-7906046 GCA_029959095.1 Rhinichthys osculus | reverse complement strand
TAATGGCATGTCCCAGTGTTCGCTACACCTCAAGAGGTAGTTCTAACTTCTAATGTAATTAACATTAGTGAAATATGAATGTGACCGAGCTGGGGTCTCAAATGTTACACATTTTCAGAAATGAAGAGACTTTTCCCCTTTTAACGAAATAAGTGTGTAAAAACGGTACATCACTCACATCAGAATAAAAAAAAAGCCATTAGCCATTAGCCAACACATATTTGTTGACATATGAAAAAAAGAAGCATGTTCTGATTTAGCACATTTTATTGATCTTGAACAGCCAAAATGTATCTTAATATTTTTTCAATGTTTAACATTTGTTAACCAAACTAAAATACCAATTACAAAATACTGAATTATTATATAAAGGGATAGTTCACCCAAAAATGAAAATTCAATGAAGAAAGGTATACAGGTTTGAAACATGAGGTTGAGTAAATGATGACAATTTTCATTTTTGGGGAAACTATCCGTTTAAAAACGGCTCAGTTTTTGTATCCACCAGCTGTTCCTGGAGCGTGTTTCAGGTGTTCTGCCATTGCTGCATCAATTTCAGAGTCTGTAGCATTTGGGCTCTACCTCTTCACAGCATCTAAGGGAAGAGAATATATATATATATTTAATAAATCAAATTATTAAATTAAAATTTGAGGTAAATGATATGCACTTATTTTCAAAATATTTGTATGGTCTACAGCTAAATTAAAAAAAAACATGGAACAAGATGAATGAATCATGAATGACACATTAGAAAAAGGTAATCAACATGCATTACATTTTATTTTATTGTATAAAATATGTTCTGCTTTTATTTTTAAAGCAGTTACTGAAAACATACATGTTAAAATCCAGCTAAACATTTCATTCCATTTCAGATAATTTACTTTCTGAAAGAAACTCTCAAAAGGCTACATTAATAAGTTACAGTAATGACTGTATCATTAAACAATATACTTGGTATAACGTTACCGTTGTTGTATACGTTCAAAGTTACTTTTTGCCTACTGGCTAATTTTAGCCAAACTCAGTCAATTTCAGTTGACAATGTGGGCATAATTTCTTTCGGTTCATTCATGTCACACAAGTAAAACTCAAGCACGTTAATCTAATACAAAATGTACTTACCCAACAGTAGATTTTTAATAATATCGACACAACTCCCCCCTCTCCTCGTGTTTGTTCAAAGTTCCAGAATCTATGGGGAGAACGCGTTAACATCTCGCGAGATAATCCCATCGCAGGATTTTGTAATATCGCGAGATCTTTTGTTACATCTTGGCAGAACAGTTTATGGTTTGGGCAGAGGGTTTGGGTAATTACATCCAACTCAGACATAAATGGTGACCGGGTATATTTCTGTTTTACATGTATATACATTCCATAAAAAAATAACAACGAATACATCAGGTACAACAGGTTAAAATAATGACTAAAATGCAGTGGCTTTGCAATCACTTTACTGTGCATTTTGTGATTGTAATTTATAAAAACAAGATAAAGTAAATATATATTCATTTGTATATAAATCGTGTATTTTATAAAGAATTATAAATCCTGATAATTTTTTTCTGTCTTGCTAGACTAGACGTGCAAAAGACGTCAGTGGACGTATATTCACAGCCTGACTAGACGTGTAAAGGACGCCAGTGGACGTCTTCTTCACAACCTCTTAAAAACTTAATGGGCAACTACATTAATTATTGCAGTATTAACCATGCGAGGATTAAGCGCAGCTTTTGCATATTTAACAAGGATTTCATAGAGGGTCATGATGGACTATAAATGCACGTGTAAAAGACGTCGCCAGGTGACGTCCTCTCACCCGATACACTAAACATAACTACACGAGCTAAAAGTTAAAATAACAATTATACATGCAACTGTAGACATGTACAAATGTATCTGAATGCATTTTTAGGAAATGTTCTGTGTTACATTTTTTACCGATTTATGACGTCCTGGCCGCAACTATTTTTGGCCAGGGACACGACGTTGCCGTCGGACCAATGTTTGCTGGGGTAATAACGTTGTTTAGATTTAGTGTTTAAACGTGAAAAAGTCTATGAAAGATGTATAACTGTAGCCTACTGTGTACAAAGAGAATCCGTTGCAGAAAAAACAAACATTTTCAGGAACAACTTTTGGATTTAAAATGAAAAATAATGAATAAATGTTGTGTTTGTTGTATACGGCCGCAGAATAATTGCACACTGCAAACGCGGCATGTGAAAGCACAATGAGCCTGTGCTGTTCCTCCATCGCATACATAGCCTACTGCAAATGTAGTAGTGACAGCAAGAGACAGAGCCAAATGTGTGAGAGTTGGCAACCCTGTGGAGGTGTTGCAAATATGGCCGCCAATTGAACAGTGTGACTGTCCTTGAAATGGACTTTGTCTGCTATAAGTGAAACCATTCACTCGGTGCTAGAGTTGTTAGCTTTTAAATAATGTAGATTGATTTAGCAATGAGGACATTATTCCTTGACCGTTCTTCAGCAATCATGTGTTTGAGGCCTCATTCAAATGTGGAAATAAATCTGATGTGAATCATATGTGCATTTGCGTCTGCCATTTAAGCGGATAGATCGGATATTCCTCTGTAAATTCAAGTCGTACGTCATTTAAAAGTGATGGTGGCGAATTACATCACCTCACATGAGTCTTTTTAATATCACAATGGAGCATGAAGGCTCAACTCTTAAGAGACCAATGTTATGCTGACCTTTAGATAAGATGTTGCGGACAGCAAAAGCTTGTGTTATCAAATGACTTCTAAATGA
The DNA here is from genome assembly GCA_029959095.1 of Rhinichthys osculus. Classification (NCBI taxonomy): domain Eukaryota; kingdom Metazoa; phylum Chordata; class Actinopteri; order Cypriniformes; family Leuciscidae; genus Rhinichthys; species Rhinichthys osculus. Next base: position 7,903,262 of record JARWKJ010000020.1, on the reverse strand, counting down.
AATCCCAAAGGGTCAAGGTTTGTGGGCGAACAATCATATTGTTTTACTGTTAATCATAGTATTAGCCTATAGTTTCAAAGTCACAGATTTAAACATCTTAAAAGAAACTTGTCGGAGGGAGATGTAATAGTGATCAGTCACATGTAACGCAACAACTGAGAAAAATGCTATTAAACTTGTTGAAAATGACACTTTTTAATAGAACTTTGCTTTATTTGATTTTTTTCTAAATATGAGCATATTTGAGCCAAACATATGTCACAGAACAATGGACTTAACTCCTATGTGTAAAATGTGTAAATATCCTTTTGATATTTTACTGAAAATATATAGTTTGCATTATAGGAAAAATGTGTAATACATTGCAACCTTTAGTTAGTTACTCCCAAGAAGTGATGAAAAATGAATTAATTAATCATTGAAAATGTGTATGACAACAACAGTGAATCATACATTGTATTTATTCTTAAAAATACTCTCAGATATAGTGTGATCTCAAGAAAGGTTTTTTGTAGAAATTTTGAAAGACTTCAGCTTCTCTTGCTTGATATGGAAATAACTACTGAAATACTGTGTATTTTGTGGTAAAGCTGTTCTGTGTAAAGCAGAAGTCAAATCGTGAACATCATATGTGAAGGAATGGAAAAACCACCCTTAAACCACACGCTATAGACACATCAAGATACACACACACAAACTGACATCAACCACAGATGTCCAGTTATAGACTCATGCAGACCCTGTTTGTCCAACCAGCAGATCAAACCACAACTCTGTAGAGATACATTATTCAGACCACAGCAGGTTTTGTTTTTGACTCACAAACTAAGAGCCTTGTAGAGGCTCAAACTGCCAGGGGCCCCTAAAGGAAGTTCAACTCAAGGAAGTTTTTACAGAACACTAATATCTTAATTCCTTTGCCTTCAAATGTTAAGGCAGAAATTTAGGCAGAAAACTGCTGAGAAAGCATTCTCTTTTGTTGATAAAAGATTTATAACTGATTCACATTTCAAATTTGGGAAGATGGTTTGCGTGTGTTACATTTTCAAATATACATTATAAGTGAATCAAAGTCACAACACAGAGATGCAGTTCTTTTAGACCAATATTTACTGTTGATACTGTATCTATGGCATTTTGAACCGAGATGCTCTTGACACACTACTGGATCATGAGCTGCTCGTGTGTAACAGTGCCACACTTCACTCCGAGAAACATGTCCAATTTGGCATTTCTTTTTTTTTCTGCAAAATAATATTTGTTAGTAATATGGAGCAGAATATTTGAACATGTGTTTGTCTTCAGCTGCCTGTCAGACAGTGTAACAGTGTTTGTTTTAGGAGATAATAAATAATGGGACCTCACTGGTAAAAAAATAACTATGTTTCTATGGTTTTGTTATGAAACACATGTGGCCAAAACACAGTATAAATACAAATACACAAAAACTGCTATAGTTCAGTAACATAATACTTTAATTATATTCCAATACTTTAATGCTTTTAATATGTGACCCTGGATCACAAAACCACTCATAAGTCGCACAGGTATATTTGTGGCAATAGCCAACAATACATTGTATTGGTCAAAATGATCGATTTTTCTTTTATAACAAAAATCATTAGGATATTAAGTAAAGATCATGTTCCATGAAGATATTTTGAAAATTTCCTACCGTAAATATATAAAACTTATTTTTGTGAGTGAATGCTGCACAATCGTGAATATAAATAGACAATTTTTTTTCACCCTCAGATTCAAACAAACCATGCATCAATGGAAAGTTTATTTATTCAGCTTTCAGAAGATCTATAGATCCCAATAAAAAAATAAAAAATACCCATGTGACTGGTTTTGTGGTCCAGGGTCACATGTCTAATATAATAAATATATCCCACATTTCTGCCACAATACCATGGTTACAGTTCATGTTAACACAGTAAATCCATGGTAAATGTTCAGTTCAAGTTTATTTAAATAGCATGTTTAAGAACAACCATGATTGACCAAAGTGCTTAACAAAATTCAAAATAAAAAAACAAAAACAATACTCAATATACAATAAAAATAAGCAACAATAGGTCAAGATATCAAAGCTCAACTTGAATTGAAAGCCAAGGCATAATAATGGGTCTTAAGCAAGGACTTGAATGTTACAATGGTCCGAGCTTTACATGAATAGGTAAACTATTCCAGAGGTATGGAGCAGCCACTGCAAAGGCTCTGTCACCTTTATTCTTCAACCTAGATCTGGGCACATCGAGGAGCAACTGATCACAAGACCTCAGCGCTCTGACAGGTGTATGGATATGTAAGAGCTCCGATAAATAAGACGGTGACAACCCATTTAAGAGTTTAAAAACCATTAATACAATTTTAAATTCAATCCTGAAACAAACAGGAAGCCAGTGCAGCGTGGCTAAAACTGGTGAAATATGGTCACGCTTTTTAGACCCAGTTAGAAGTCGAGCTGCTGCGTTCTGGACTAACTGTAACCGACGTTGGGATGACTGCTCCAAAACGGGATGTAATAAAAGCATGTATGACTCTTTCAAAGTCTTTGCGTAGCAGGTATTGCTTGACCTTTGCCAGAAGCCTCAGCTGGAAAAAAACTGGTTTTAACAACTGAACTAATCTGTTTATCAAATTTAAAAGCATTATCAAAAATCACACCCAGATTCTTGGTAAAAGGTTGAACATGGGATCCTAAAATACCAAGAGCATCTACACAGGCATTAAAATGGACCGCACGACCAAACACAACAATTTCAGTCTTATTATCAATTAGAGAGAGAAAATTCTGATCCAACCAAATTTTTAGTTCACTCGGGCAGTTCAGCAAAGGCTGGAGAATATCCTTCTCATTGTTTTTTACCGGCAAATAGATTTGAACATAATCAGCAAAGCAGTGAAAAGCAATGTTATGTTTTTTAAAAATGGACCCTAATGGCAGCATGTACAAAGAAAAGAGCATAGGTCCCAAAATGGAGCCTTGGGGGACCCCACAAGAAAGAGGAGCAACCGATGAAGAGTAATTCCCAAGGTGGACAGCAAAACTCCTATCTGCCAGATATGATTCAAACCATTTAAACCGATCCAACTACTACTCGCAACTCATCCACTCAAATTCTTCCGACGCCCGCACCCTATTCTCCACATTTCCAAAACTGACCAAATCTAAGGACAATATAACCTCCACATTCACTACAGACAAATGCAATAACTTCCTGTCATCCTACCATACCAAAATCCATACCATACACTGTTCACTAACATCCACTTCCTCCGCTTCTCCTCTCCCTGAATATCAACTTACTCCGCTCGCACTCCACAGTTTTTCCTCCTTCTCTCCTCTGTCTCCCTCTGACACCTCCAAACTCCTTTCAACTATGAAATTCTCCAACTGCCAGCTTGACCCGATCCCCTCACCCCTCTTTAAAACCTGTCAACAAATCCTCATCCCTCTTATCACCATTATCATTAACACTTCCCTCATGTCTGGATCCGTTCCATCCCCGCTAAAATTTGCGTCCATCACACCCCTCCTGAAAAAACCTGGCCTGAACCCTGACAATCTGGACAACTTCAGACCTGTTACGTCCCTCTGGTCTCGCGCATGTGTGTTTCTTTTGTTTCTCTTTCTCTACGGTCTATCACATTCTTAGGCTTGCGTCACCACTCGCCCGCTGTTGGCTGAGAGAGATGTCAATCACCATCTACGTCGTGACGTCATCTTTCCTCCAGCAGCCTATCGGGTTTACCACGCGAGTTTAAAAGGAAGCTGAGAGGAGCGCATGTCGGCCTGTTTCTTTCTGTTGCTCTGCTTGTCGCGTTTGTGTTTGTTATTTTCTGTTACAGATATTGTCCTGTTGTTTTTTCTTTCGGACATGACGGCGTGTTTTGAGATTACCAAGTGTAATGTGTTCTGCCATGACGGCGTGTTCTGAGATTACCAAGTGTAATGTGTTCTGCCATGATGGCGTGTTTTGAGGTTACCAAGAGAAATTCGGACAGGTAATATGTCACGTGACGTACACAACGCAACACTTAGCAAACTCGATGTATACAAACACCAGGTAAGGAAGTGAACGCCACCCTTGGATGTTTTATTATTAGTTAGAGCAGTTAGAGAGGGCGCTTTGCGCTGAAGAATTTTGTCTTTTCTTTTTGTTATTAGTTAGTTAAGAGGTTGGGATTAAGTTAACGGGAGTTTGTTCTGTTCTTTTCTTTCATTTGGCTTCACAATTTGACCTTATTCTCTTTGGTTTTACTTTGAACTCTCAATCTGTATATTTTGTTTATTTTTCTTTGTGTCCACAACAAGTATTATCATTATTAGTATTATTATTGTTCATCTGTTGCACTTAAATTTCACAAGTACAATAAATCGTACTTTACTTTTCACAACACCTTGTTACGTGTCGTCTCTTGCCATTTTAATTGCACCACCTTCTGATCACGACCTCAATGTTGCCCCTTTAAAGACTTTGTGTCTAAGGGTGCGTAACAAGACCCATCTCCAATCTCCCGTTACTCTAAAAAATTCTGGAACGCGCCGTCATCACACAACTCCACCAATATCTCCACTCCTCTCAACTCTTCGAAACATTTCAATCCGGATTCCTTCCACATCACAGCACTGAAACAGCCCTTCTTAAAGTCACAAATGATCTCCTCATTGCTGCCGACTCTGGTTCCATATCCATCCTCCTTCTCCTCGACCTCTCCGCTGCATTTGACACAATAGACCATACTGTCCTCCTCCATCGTCTTTTATCTATAGGCATCTCTGGCACAGCACTTCTTTGTCTCACCTCCTACCTCTCTGACCGTCACCACTTTGTCTCTGTTAACAACTGCAACTCTCACACCTACCCTGTCACCCATGGTGTCCCCCAAGGTTCCGTGCTCGGCCCCCTCCTCTTCACCATCTACATGCTTCCCCTCGGTCAGATCATCCACCACCATGGACTCAATTTTCATTGCTACGCCGATGATAACCAACTCTACATATCCACCAAATCCATTACCCCGGCTATCCTCTCCACCATCACCGATTGTATTTCCGACATAAAGACCTGGATGGAAAAGACCTTTCTTAAACTCAACAGCAATAAAACAGAACTCCTTATGACCGGCCCAAAATCACTCCTCTCTTCTATTCAGAACTTTACTCTCCTTATCGACGGACAGAATGTCTCCCCCTCCCTCTCTGTTTGAAACCTTGGTATCATAATGGATTCCACCCTCTCATACCGAACACACATCAACCATATCACTAAACTATCCTTTTTCCACCTCCGCAACATTGCCCGTTTTCACCCCTCCCTCACCCTGTCAACAGCTGAAATACTCATTCACGCATTTATAACTTCAAGACTTGACTACTGCAATAGCCTTCTTTATGGACTTCCTACCTATCAACTACAAAAACTACAATACATCCAGAACTCAGCCGCCCGTCTCCTCACCCACACCCGGTCCCGGGAACACATCACCCCCGTTCTCCAGTAGCTCCATTGGCTACCTGTTCATTATCACATTCAATATAAGCTCCTCCTCCTCACCTACAAGTCCCTTCATAACCTGGCCCTGCCCTACCTCACTGAGCTTCTGGTACAGCACCAATCCGCCCGCCACCTCCGCTCATCTGGCACAAACCGCCTTACCCCAATCATCCGCTCTAACCGCCGGACCTTGGGTGATTGAGCTTTCACTATTGCTGCCCCCACCCTCTGGAACTCACTCCCAACATCCATTAGAAACTCTGATTCACTGCCAAACTTCAAATCAGTACTCAAAACCCACCTGTTCAAACTAGCTTTTCCTTAAAATCCCCTTTTTGTTTTGTTTTTGTTTTTTTATTCTTCATGTGAAGCGCCTTTGAGTGTCCAGAAAAGCGCTATACAAGTGTGATGTATTATTATAATTATTATTATTTAAGGGCTAAGCCCGTAATGCCAACACTTTGTTTGAGTCGGGATAAGAGGATAGAGTTGTTGACGGTGTCAAAGGCAAAAGCTCAAGTCTAAGAGCACTAAAACAGCAGATTTTCCTGAATCGACTGCTAAGAGAAGATCATTATAAACTCTTAGAGGGGCAGTTTCGGTACTGTGGCAGGGTTTTAAACCAGACTGGAATTTTTCGTAAATACTAAATTCATTTAAAAATGATTGAAGTTGATTGAAAACTACCTTCTCCAAAACTTTCGACAAAAATGGAAGTCTAGAAATGGGTCTAAAATTAGACAAAACTGACAAATGTTGGTGATTTGTAGATTGAAAAGCCTTTTAACTGGAACAGAGCTTCTGAATTCCAGGAGCACATTAACCGGTTTGACTTTTTTAGAATAAAGTAAAGACCTAAAGTACAAACCAATATAAACGTGTATACCAGTAATATGTAATTATCCCATATTTAAGACATCATAGACGGTAGCATATATTTAGACAGATTTCTAACATTATTCTCTAAACAGACATTTACATTGATAGTCTGGCGTTATAATTTATTTGCTTTTGGTGTACTGTGGAGTGGGTAAAACTGTTTTTTAATGGCAGGCTAACAGATACCTTTGAATCACGCTAGCCTAGCACCGGCAAACTATGCAATTCGAAGGACTGGATGAAATGTTTTGAAAACTGTCTCCACAGATAAATGACTCACAGGCTCACTTGAAAATGAGGCCTGATGTCCAAAATCCTGAACCACCCCTTTAAGTCATTGTTGAGGGCGCATTTGCTTGCCCAGGCTTATGGTTGAGCTAGTAGATTTGTGAATCTTGTTTTACTGTTGTCTTGCTTTTTAATTGTATTTGGTTTGGTGTCATGTTTAATGTTTTTTTTTTTTTTTTTTTGGCTATTCATGCTGTTGGAATATTGTTTTAATGGAAAGCACTTTGGCAAACTCATGTTATTTTTAAATGTGCTATACTAATAAACACCCAGAGCACCGTAATCACGCCAGATACTAAAACCTTCAGAAGACTTTTCAAACAAATATTTGCTATTTGTATTCATTTGTAAAAACACTTTTTTTTAATTAATAACATGTCAGACTCCTGACTCCAGCAGAGTATAGGTGCGTTCAGGCCATGTATTACCATAATTACAAGATTTCAAATTGTATAAAGTGTTAACTTTCTCGTAGAGCTCGTACTTACAGCTTGTAAGATGGGAAATCTCTGAGCGCTACTAGTACCACATGACTACTGCAGATTCAATTAGGCACAGTGAATGCCACAGTAATGCACAATCCCCAGTCCGAGGACATGAACAGCTCTGAATGGGACGTCACGTGTTGTAATCTCGAGACTATTGTAATTACGCCATGACATGAACGCAGAATTTAGCTCCAACCCTGATGAAACACTCCTGAACCAGCTTATCAAGGTCTGCATTGATCTAAATCATGGGTCAAGGTTTGTCTGGTTTATATGGTCTGTTCACCCTTGCTTATACCTTAGATCTTGTAACTACACCATTATGTAGGCAAAATGACCTTTTATACACTCAGCCATTCAATCATTCATAGTGTTATTATAGTCTTAGAGTAGAAGATTTAAAACATCTTAAAAGAGACTCTGGAGTTGTAATAAAGTGATCAGTCACATGGTATTATGAGTCAAATATTGCTTCACTCACAGACAAACAAAACGCTGCAACAACTGAGAATTGAAATTCATTTAAATTTATTATTTTTTAATATGAGCAAACCTTTCTGTAACAGAACAGATCAAAGACTTAAAACTACTACTTGTAAATATGTAAATATCTTTTGGACAGCAGAACTCTTATTTTACTGGAGAATATAGGCCTATATCGTTTTAGATATAGGCCTATACTATAAATGTATAGTAGAAATGTCACTTCCCCAGAAGTGATGGGGAAAGAAATAACCACTGAACATTTGTATGATAAAATAAATATTACAACAGTGTGAATCATGTATGTATTCTTAAAATGACTCTCAGACATTGACAGTCAAAAACAGTGTGATATCAAGAAAAGTTATCAGAATTTATACACCTCGTGCTAGAGCTGGAAATAACTGCTGACTCTTGCACTGCTCATCTGCAGGATCACTAGTATTTTAAGGTTACTGTTTTTATGCAACACGTCCATTTTCCCATACAGTGAAAAAACACAGACAGGCAAGACAGAGCAGGTTACTTTTGACATGAACAGTCTCAGCTTTGTTAGTATATGATATTTAAAAAATTTTCAAAAATATCATGTTTCTGAAAAAAAATCAAAATGTGTTTGACTTTATATCTTTTTGATTTTGAAAAACATCAGCATTGATGTGTATTACGTGGGAAAGCTGTTCTGTGTAAAGCAGAAGTCAAACTGTTAACATTGTATGTAAAGGAATGGAAAAACACTTAAACCACACATAGATACACATCAAGATACACACAGAGACTGACATCAACCACAGATGTCAGTATAGACTCCACCAAACACATTCAACCACATCTCAGTACAGATAGAAATAAATTAGACCACAGCAGGTTGGTCCGTTGTCTAAAAATATTTTCAATAATTTTAGCAATCTCATTTGCTACATAAATCTACATTTGAAATATTACTACATCAATTTAACATAGAATCAACTTTGAGTTGCTTTGTCCGGGATTGTGTCAAGAATCAGCCAAATTTCCACATGTATCTTAAAAAAAATTGATATTTTGGAAAGTGCCACAGCAAGGGTTTGTCCCATCTGGTTTAGAGGAAAATCAAATCAAATGCGCCTTAGCCCTTGTGTACCCTACTACTAATGTTAGCGTAATCTGCTGCTGCGTCCCAATTCGCCTACTTATACTACGCCCTAAAAGTATGTACTCTTTTTGTGAAGAAAAAGTACATACTTTTGAGTGTGTAGCAAAAGAGTAGGCAAGCTTTGGGACACACTCCTTCGTCATCTTTAACGGTCGGACAGATCTGTCGCGTGCACTGCCCTGTCAATCATCTCGTCACAGTTAAAATACTCCATTCAATCTAATATAACTTCTTACAATTTCGGAGATAAATGTTGTCGCACTTTCATCTGCCAGTCATGGGTCTTTCATGCGGAGACTCTCCTCGTGTGTTTGGAATTTGAATATAGGCCTAATGCATTTAAAAGTTAATGGCTAAACGTATCTTTGCAAAAGTTCACTCTGCTGCAGATGCAATATAATGTGGACAACATTGAATAAATACATTTTCGTCAGGTTAGATACTGATAATTAATCACTCAAACCCCTTTATCTAAACCTCTCTACATAACCGTCGGACTAGCGTGTCCTCCATGTCTGTAGTTTTTGAACACTTTTCACTCGTTTTTGTAGTTCTAACCGAATCCTCGTCCAACGCGCGATGGGTTGTGGGCAATATCAGCCGTTAGAGTGTCGGATTCTGACCGGATATAGTAGACCATCCGGGTCTCTTCGGGACACTCATTTCAACATACTACGATTTGGGACGTACTAATTCAATTTTCGAATACTATTTAGGACGGATAGTATGCGAATTGGGATGCAGCATCAGCCTCGATGGCAAACATACTTCTGTTCTCTTACGAGAGTATCTCTCGTACTGCGTAATAGCTTTACGCTAGGGGAAAAACTCTTTTCCGCGAGATATTGAAGCCAAAAATTATCCTTAATTTTTTAATAATGTAAAACGCTTTGCAGCAGCAAGCAGACATAGGCGAAACAGCTCGCGCGCCTATTGGCTGCTCTGCAGCAAATGCAGCAGCCTATCGAGAGAGACTCTGCGTGACGTAATAACCAATGGGGGCCATTCGCGCCCTTATCGTCACGTCCCGCCAGAAGGGGCGTGGTCTCACCCTATAAATATGCTCGTTAGGCTGATACAAACTGATTTTTACCTCTTCAGCGAAGCACACGCATCGCTGGATCCGGAGTGAGGAGAGGATCACGCGGCTCTCGCGCTCGCTGACGGCGGATGCCCTCATTGCGAGCTTTTGCCCATGGTGACTCTGAGGACTCGCCTGGCATCATTCTCCGAGCCTTCACCGCAGCCCGCCGTGGTGCCGCGCCGCAAGAAGCGCCGCACCCAGCGCGCTCCCGAGCTCTCTCCAGCCCGCCAAAGCTCGCCGGTTCGCCCGCCAGCTTCGCCGGTTTCGCTCGAGTCGCTCACTGACGGACAACGGCCGCCGCCTGCCGCCGCGTCCATCCACGAGTTTGACGAACCCACCGAGGCGTGTTCTCTTCTGGCGTCAGATAGTGAGGATTGGGCGAGCTCCGTGGATCTCCCCCCCGCCAGCGTTTCCCGCCAGCCCTCTGGTAAGAAAACCGGCATTGAGACTGAGCTGATGCGTCTGCTCTCTCAGGCCGTGGAAAGCATCGGCCTCGAGTGGGAGGCGCCCGCGCAGCCGCCGCGCAACAGAATGGACGGACGCTTTCTCGGAAATGACGAGGCTCCGTCGAAATCGCGGCCCGCGCCCTTCCTCCCGGAACTTCACGAGGAAGTGACTAAGTCGTGGAACGCCCCCTTCTCCGCCAGGCTCCGTACCTCTGCCTCTGCTGCTTTCTCCTCGGTGGATGGCGCGAAGGACAGAGGATACCTTTCTGTTCCTCCTGTGGAACCAGCTGTAGCGTCTCATCTCTGCCCGCCCTCCGCTGGACGGCGCGCGCACACGACGCTACCCTCTAAAGCCTGCCGAGTGACGTCAACTATGCACGGTCGCGCTTACACCGCCGCCGGGCAAGCAGTTTCAGCGCTGCACACTATGGCTATCCTGCAGATCTACCAGGCCGACCTTCTCCTTAAATTGGACGAGGAAGGACTCGAAGCGATCTGCGTGGCGGACCTGAGAAGCGCTACAGACCTCGCTCTTCGCGCTACTAAAGCCGCTGCACAGGCCATAGGACGGAACATGGCCTCTCTCACCGTGGCTGAGAGACATTTATGGCTGACGCTGTCCGAGATGACGGAAGCCGAGCGCTCTGTGTTCCTCGACGCGCCCATTTCGCAAGCGGGCCTTTTCGGATCTGCCGTCAAAGATTTCGCGGACAGATTCGTGGAGGTGCAAAAGACTTCGCAGGCCATGAAGCACTTCCTTCCGAAGCGCTCAAGCTCCGCTGCAGGCCGCTCAAAACAGCCGTCTGCTCGCAGTTCTCAGCCGCAGCCTGCACCGCCCGCCGCCGCCGCTTCACAGCGACCGCGCTCTCGCTCTGCTGGACGCCGCCCCCCTCAGCACGGGCCCCGGCCGAGGATTGAGATCAAGCCCGAGGCCTCAAAATCTTCCTAGCCATTCTAGGAAAGCGACGGTGTTCAGATCCCGCTGCGGCCGGATTTCCACCAAAACTTCTCGCTCGGTCAGTTCCAAACATCGCGACTGTCCCAGTGTATTTCGCAGTGAGCCAGCCGGTGTCTCAGCCCGTTTGCCTGCGCACAAAAGCCGTTTTTACGGCTACCCAGATAAATCCAATAAAGAGTGCATTTTCTGGTGTTCCGGCCACGGCCGATGATGTTATAAGTGTTGTAAGAATGCCCACCCAGTGCCCATTCACACACTCAGACACAGCCCGCCACGGTGCAGGGCTAGCACTAATAAAATCGACTCCGGTCGATTGTGCAAACAATGTAGTAAACGCGCCCATGTCACCATGCCCGCTCACACTACATGCTGCGTGTCCCTTGGTTTCTGTAAAAACGAAACCAACACACATTCAGTCGGCCATGAACGACGGTGTTTTCAGTGTAATAAATGTGCCCGCAGCCCCGCGCCCACATTTTCTCACAGACACGCCGATTCCTACGGGATCTCCCCCGCTCGCTTTTTCTGCACTATCTGCCATAAAAAAGCCGAGCGCGGTCAGGCCGCCCGCTGTGATCAGCGCGCCCCCCGCCTCGAACGCTGTAAACACGGTGTTGTGTTCCCAGTATGCCCGGGCTCTCGAGTTGCCGTTTTGCCGCGACCAGAGCCCGGATTTCATTCTGCCCCTAGCTATTCATGCAGATGCGTGGTCAAAGCTTCCCGGGGTATCAGAATGGGTGCTGAACACTATAAAGAGAGGCTATTCGCTACAATTCGCTCGACGCCCACGCCGCTATACGGCGCGCGTCGAAACTACGGTGAAAAACGAAGTGTCTCATCTACTTTGTGCCGAGATAGCGAAACTACTGAGCAAAGGGGCTATAGAACCTTTATCTCAGGCTCAGAGCGAAGGGGGCCTATACAGCAGATATTTTCTGGTACCGAAAAAGGATGGGGGTCTCAGACCCATTTTAGATCTGCGACAGCTGAACAGAGCGCTTGTCAAACGCCAGTTCAGAATGCTTACGACCAGGAAAATCCTCGCGCAAGTGCGCCACGGGGACTGGTTTATGTCAATAGATCTGAAAGACGCCTATTTCCAGATACAAATAGCGTCCCATCACAGGCGATTTTTGAGATTCGCCTTCGAGGGCCAGGCATATCAATACACAGTCCTGCCGTTCGGCCTGTCCCTAGCACCTCGTACATTTACGAAGTGCATGGACGCGGCGCTCGCACCCCTGAGACTTCAGGGCATGCGAGTCCTGAACTACTTGGACGATTGGCTGATTCTAGCTCGATCACGATCGGAGCTCATAGAACACAGGGCCGCATTACTCGAGCACCTCGAGAAGCTGGGCCTCACAGTCAATTGGGCGAAGAGCTCACTGTCTCCCAGTCGGAAAATTTCCTTTCTGGGAACCGTGTTGGACTCGCTGTCCATGACAGCACGCCTGTCACCAGAGCGCGTACTGAGTATTCAGCGCGGCGTGAAATCCTTCCGCCACGGCGCGATAGTTCCGCTCAAAAGGTTTCAGAAAGTGCTGGGGCTGATGGCCTCAGCAGCCTCTGTACTCCAGTTGGGCTTGCTCCGCATGCGCCCACTGCAGATGTGGCTGAAAGCGCGGGTTCCACCCAGGGCATGGACAGCGGGTCTGTTTCGCCTCAGGGTCGACCTTCAGTGCGTTTCAGCTCTGGAACCTTGGAAAGTGACCGACTGGTATCAGTCAGGTGTGAGTCTGGGGACCGCTTCGAGTGTGAAGGTGGTGTCTACGGACGCCTCCACCTCGGGGTGGGGAGCGCTGCTCGAGGGCAGACCGCTAGCTGGCCTGTGGTCAGAAGGGGAAAAGCTCCTTCACATAAACTGCTTGGAGATGATAGCAGTCGACAAAGCGCTACGGCTTTTTTGTCCCCATATAACAGGCCACCATGTCTTAGTCCGGTCGGACAACATGTCAGTGGTGGCATACATAAATCGCCAGGGCGGCGTCAGGTCACGAAACCTTCACAGGCTGACGGAACGCCTCCTGGTCTGGGCTCAGCACAGCCTGCTCTCACTGAGAGCGGCGCACGTGCCTGGTCACCTGAATGTGGGACCAGACAGACTGTCCAGGAACAAGGTCCCGGCAGGGGAATGGTCGCTGCACCCGCAGACGGTCCAGCTGCTGTGGAAAACGTTCGGCAGAGCACAAGTGGACCTGTTCGCGTCCCACGAAAACGCTCATTGCCCGGAGTTTTTCTCGAAAAGCAAGGACGCGCTGGCTCATGTTTGGCCCCGCTGCCCCCTATATGCTTTTCCTCCCGTCTCGCTCCTGCCTCAGGTGTTGAAACGAATCAGGGAGAACGGATGCCCAGTGCTGCTCGTAGCTCCGCTCTGGACAAACCAGACGTGGTTCCCTGCCCTGATGCAGCTGACCAGCACTGCCCCATGGCCTGTACCATTGAGGAGAGACCTCCTCTCTCAGGCGGAGGGCTCGATTTGGCACCCTCGCCCGGAGTTGTGGTCCCTGCACGCATGGGCCATCAACGGGTACCCGCTAGCCTCCCAGAAGGAGTGTTAAACACGATCGCGCAGGCTAGAGCTCCGTCTACCAGGCGGCTCTACTCCTCGAAATGGTCTGTTTTCTCTGCATGGTGTCAAGCCCAGAGCTTTTCACCTGTGGAGTGCGGGGTTTCGGAAGTGCTTTCCTTCCTTCAAGAGCTACTGGATAAGGGCAGGACCCCATCCACGCTCAAAGTGTATGTGGCGGCCATAGCAACGTTTGCAAAACCGGTGTCTGGCCAGTCGCTGGGGAAAAACGACTTAGTCGTGCGTTTCCTTAGGGGAGCTCGGAGGCTGAACCCTCCCAGGCCCCCTTCAGTCCCGACGTGGGACCTTTCCACGGTCCTGGAGGCCATGAAAGGCGCCCCGTTCGAGCCAATCCAGCTGGTGGACATGAAACACCTGTCGTTCAAAACAGTGTTTCTCATGGCTCTCGCTTCAGTGAAGCGCATAGGGGACTTACAGGCGCTTTCAGTAAGCGCGTCGTGTATGGAGTTTGGGCCTAATGACTCGAAGGTCATTCTCAAACCAAAGCACGGGTATGTCCCGAAATCCCTCAATACACCGTTCAGGGCCCAGGTAATTTCCCTGTCCGCCCTTCCGGTTCTCAGTGAGGAGGATGATGCGAGTCTCCTTTGCCCCGTCAGGGCATTGAGAGCTTATGTGTCACGCTCGTCTGTTTTCAGACAGACGGAGCAGCTTTTTGTTTTGTTTGGCGGGCGTTCCAAGGGACTCGCCGCCTCAAAACAGAGCCTATCCAGATGGATAGTGGACGCCATTGCGCTCGCTTACTCTGCGAAGGGCCTACAGTGCCCTTTGGGTGTCAGGGCGCACTCCACGAGAGGCGTGGCCTCTTCGTGGGCGTGGTCAAGCGGGGTTTCCCTGCAAGATATCTGTACGGCCGCGGGCTGGGCCTCGCCGTCTACATTTATAAAATACTATAACCTGGAGGTACCCGCCTTACAAGCTAAGCTTTTGGCGGTTTAAAATTCAGTGCTATCTGCCCCGCTTTGCGGCCCAGATGCTGAGTTTACTGCAGCCCCATGAGTGTTGACACACGTATGGCTACCCAGATCAGGCTGAAAGCTTTCACCCTGGCTGCGCGTTTTGTTGTCATATAATAGCCCCGCTGGGTGCTTTTTTATAAGGAATGACGCTTCCAGCCTCTCTTCCTCCACTCTATGTGAGTTTATGGTGATTATGCACTACATGAGCCCTGGGCTTCGGCCCCGGGACTTTGGTGTTGGATCCCTGTACGCACGGCGTGTTGCATTGTGTTCCCCTAGCGTAAAGCTATTACGCAGTACGAGAGATACTCTCGTAAGAGAACGTACTCGGTTACTAACGTAACCTCTGTTCTCTCTAGAGAGGGAACGAGTACTGCGTATCTTGCCGTGCTTGGAATACGCTCTGGTTCGCTTCAGCGGTAAAAACCAGTTTGTATCAGCCTAACGAGCATATTTATAGGGTGAGACCACGCCCCTTCTGGCGGGACGTGACGATAAGGGCGCGAATGGCCCCCATTTGTTTATTACGTCACGCAGAGTCTCTCTCGATAGGCTGCTGCATTTGCTGCAGAGCAGCCAATAGGCGCGCGAGCTGTTTCGCCTATGTCTGCTTGCTGCTGCAAAGCGTTTTACATTATTAAAAAATTAAGGATAATTTTTGGCTTCAATATCTCGCGGAAAAGAGTTTTTCCCCTAGCGTAAAGCTATTACGCAGTACTCGTTCCCTCTCTAGAGAGAACAGAGGTTACGTTAGTAACCGAGTACGTTTCCTGTCACACTGTGTTTGCAGGCAGACAGACAAAGATAGATGAATAAAGTTCTCAACAAAGTTTAATAGCAGGTATACTCAAAAACAGGCGTTAGCAAACACAACTAAACATGATTGTGAACAGAAAGAGTGAAGACAGGGGTACAACTATAAAGCGAACTAAACAATGTAACTAATAGAACACAGCTGGAACAAATTAATTAATAATGGCGTGGCCATGGTAACTCGGGAAGGCGGGAAATCAAACAAAGAAAGGCATGAACTGAAGAGATACAAACTAAAAGTCCTTAAACTGAATTAAACAACAATGATGACATTTCCAGTAATGCAGGATCTAGCCAACAACAGTTATGTGTGTATATATAATACAAGTATCAGATCTAGACTCTGTATTGGCAGATACTCGATATTCAATGACTCTGATCGGATCTGGGGCACAAAAACCTTGATCAGGACATTCCTACTAAGCCAGATTGTGTTCTCACAACCAGTCATTGCTTGAATTCATAAAGTTACCAGCCAACTTGTGAGTAACGCTTTCATACACTTGGCAATGCAGATTTTTACTCGCATTTGGCAATCGAAGAGAGTTTATATTAGTTCCAGGCCACAAGATTTTAGAAAGCAGTTTTTTAGAAGAGCATTTTATTAATATTATTTTCCGAATATCACACCTAAGTTTACTGGGATATCCTGGGAAAACAGGGTAAAACCAGAGCAAAACTGAAAAAAAAAAAAAAAAAATAATAAAAAAAAAAAAAAAAAAAAATATATATATATATATATATATATATATATATATATATATATATATAGAGAGAGAGAGAGAGAGAGAGAGAGAGAGAGAGAGAGAGAGAGAGAGAGATACACCAATGTTGTGATTCTCACCAATCCCAAATCTCAAGCACAGACTCCTGGTGAAAGTCACAAATCTGGATCTTGAAGTGAAGTGAAGACTGAAGTTTGATCATCTTCTGACATCTGCATACACCACTTCATCCTCCTCTTTAACATCCTGTACAAAACACAAGACACAATTACAATAAAACTTTTGAAACCTGAACACTTAATGAGATTAAGTTTGAATTCAGATATATTTTTTCATAACACAGTGATCAGGTCCAGATTCTTACAACTGCTAATGTGAAGCAGCTTGAGGAAACAGCGTCAACCCTTTTGACATCTTGCTGATATACTTAATTTAGACATGAAAATATTGAGATGGCCGGAAATACGTATTATAATGCCGTGATATGACAGTAAAATAGTGCCTGTCCTTTTTTTCAGCGGCATTGGTTCCTGGAAGTATTTCTTCCATTAATATTTTTCCCCTTATGGGATTTCTTCGTTAGAGTTATAATAAGCCAAACCAATCAGCTATGATGTGAATCACAACATTACAAACTATGATTTGAAGCAACAACAAAAAAAAAATAGAAAATTGGACAAAAACAGAAAGGTACAAGACTGTATACAAAAACTGCAATCCCATGAAGAATTGAAAACAGCATAATCGAGTTTAAAATAATGTAATATAGGCATGTAGAACACGCAGTGCATTTGTCACATTCAGTTTCCTGTTTATGTCATCTGAATCTCGCTGAACTATAGCACGATTACTGGCTTAAGATTTTTAAATGTGTATTTGAAAGTTGAGAGATCCTGCACGCTGTCAATGTTTCTTGGTTTTTAAAAATGTATTTCAGCACAAATAACCTACAGAAAAGTTGTTCGGTAAAAATGTTGGCGTGATGTCATCAGCTGACAGGAAATACAGCATTAGTGTCCATCGGTTGAACATTACAGAATCAACACCTTTCGCCTGTCAGTGGTCTTATTACTTTCTTAAATATGTCATGTGGTGCTGTTTTGTCTGTGTTTGTGATAGGATACATACAAGCACACAACTATAAATCTGAGTGCTAAAATTATAGAGACACAACATAAATTTAAGAATAAATTATCTCACCGATTTCTGTGGATTTCTTTTGTAGAACGTCGGATCAGCATACGTGATCTCTTTAGCTGTTTAAACAAAAATGACAGATGAATTAAAACCTTAATACTAGATCGCATCCATTCATCCATTCGCAGCCCTACTGTAGATTGTATAAACAAATCAGTCAATAAACAATCATAATCTAAGTTCATTGTAAAATATTTATAGAAATGTCACCCCTGTAAGACTGGAGAAACTGGAAGAGGGGGTACTCTCTGAGAAATCAAAGGAAATTAACATCTGAACTCTCTTGCTATATTACCATCCCCATTCGAGACACTATCACACTTGAGTTGATCACCTCCCAATTTACACATCATTCCCCCCATCCCTAACTGAATTCAACCAAGAATTTATATGGTTTAATGTGAACAAGTATCATACAGTATTACACGTTTGATATAATTTGAAATGCCTCAGTTCAACTGGTACAAAGGTCAAAGTAGTAAAACCAAAAGGTAATAAGGTATTTAAGAGTTTAGAGATAATTCACACAAAGGAGGGTGTGTCTTACAGACAAATAGCCTCGTTCTCAGGTGGTGTAAACTCAATTTAAATTACCATTGTTAGCAAATGGGTTCATATAAATCAACTTCTGCCCCCAGTAAGTCTGGGACGGTTATTAATGTAAATTCCCACTGTGAACTCATGTTTGCATTTGAAACGAGGATTCTGCCTGGGTCTGTCTATATAAAGAAATGCATCGAGAGGCTCGGGGCGATTCTGTAACCCAGACTAGCCCGTGATGCGAAGTGTAAGCAACACACTCCACATCATGTATTTTATAATGTCAAGATATTGCATCTCTCTTTATTCCAGAGAATACGATGTTTGTATCTATTATATTTGAACTGATTATGAAATTGGCATGATACATTTACCTGACATAATATATTACATTTGATTTTATTCTAATCGACTGATTATTTTCAGTAAAGAGTTAAAAAGAATAGTCAAACATTAGCTCACACTTAATGATGCACAGATATCATTAAAATCTTTTTCATTTATGGAGTCAGATGAAATAACGAGTTGATACATATGAGAAAATGTATTTCATTTAATCAAATTACTTTGCCACGCAGACAGACAGTAACACGCAGAGACCTTCACCCGCTGATCAGATGTCTCCTTTGGGCTGATTGAGTCGGGCTTACACCAGTGAAACCAGAAAAAAAATTGTTGTTAGCTAGCTGCTAATTGTATTTGATTGTATATGGTAGAAAATTAGACTATTAGTTAAAATAAACTGTTTAATGCTACTTTTTATTCTATTTTTTTATATTGATATGATGATATACCAAAATAATTATTAGGTTTAGCAAAGAAGGATTTTATCTTCAAGCTATGAAATCCAGAGGTAGAGGTAAAAAAAACAAGAAAGGATGACAGTGTCCGTCGGCCACCACTGAAAACCAATACATTTTAACCACAAGAGCTTGGTTAAACAAGGAGAGAGTGCCAAGCAGAAAAAAATGCGGGGACAAGTGTGTGTAAAACAAATCAGGATCGTTTATTAAGGGTTTTAAATCACCAGAATGCTGCCGGCTTTCCGGTCTATTGGCAGAGCTAAACGTCAAATTTGGGTGCTCAATGCTCATTGTGGGTGCTCCTACATTTTTGCTGGTGCTCCTAACTTTTCGAAGTTGGGAGCACTAGCACTACCAAGTAAAAAGTTAATTTCGAGCTCTGGCATCTTTACACATTTAGGATTATTATCATAAATTGTTGAGAAAGCTGATATATTATTGAAATCATTTAGATGTGCAGTTCTGAGTTGGTATTTCCGGCGTGTTTTGAGAAATATATATATAAAAAAAATTGTGCAAGTGAGACAAGTAAAGTCCAGTGTCATTACCCCACCCAATAACTATTATAAGCTATCTTATTTTGGTTTATTTCCATAAAAAGGAAATATATATAAACAAAAAAACAAAAAAACAAAAAAAGGTCAATATATATTATTTGTATATTACAAGTATTTGTTATAAAACTTGTTTGTAACACTTGCCTTCTTGATCAGTTTTCCTACATTTCTTGCAGATGCAGAAGATCACGACTACAGCAACAATCATCAGAGATCCAGCAGAGATCAACACTGTGTAGAGCAAGGGTAGACCTTGATCTGTAATGGTCAAAATGAGCCATCAATCTGATCTACAAAAAACACTATGCAATACCAGCAATGTAAGATGATTAATAAACACACACACATATATCATCAGTGCTGCTGTACCTGCACATGTGTGGCAGAATGTGTTGATGTCCAGATGTGTGGTCTGGTTGCTGATGGGATTGTTCAGCACACAGCTGTAGGTGTTTTTATCCTGATATTCCACCTCCAGAGGTAGAGAGAGACTGATGCTGAGATCACACACACTGATGCTGGACAATACACTCATTCCTGCGTACCAGGAGAGAGTCGCATCACACACATTCAACACTGATGAACACACCAGTGAACAATTTGATGAAGAAGATGATGATGAAGAACAGTGTGAAGAGTTACTGATGATGACAGGAACAGGTAGACGAGCTGAGAAAGATTAGAAAAATCAGGATCAATTATATCAGTAAATAAGACGGCTCTTTTTGACCATTTTAATATGTTGAGAGAGACATTCTGATGTCATTTACAAACAGTAGACTACTCTAATTCCAGATTACATATAAAAAAAAGTTTGAGATTCCATCTTCATAATAATTAATCAAAATGAAAGTGTTCAATACACTGATAAAAATGTTTTTGTGGTGAAGTAAATACTACAGAAAAAAAACTATGCAATTTACATGAAAAAAGTTAGTTCAGGCAAGAATAAAAAAAGTAAATTCTATAGTACTCAATTCAATCATGTAGAAATGAAAGCGTAAATATCAACATTATAAAATTAAGTAAAATTACTTAACTTTTCTTATACTGGTGTTCCCATCATGCACTGGGCCATGAATAATTAATGAGGTATATTTTTCACTGTTTTCCATATGTATTTATTTATACTATTTTATCATTGCTTTTGTTGTTAGCATTAGTAACCTGCCCTTTTGTGACATTTGGAGTTCCTTTTCTACTTAAAATGACACATTCAAACACAAAAATGATCCTTCAAATGTTACCGTCATTGTGTATTGTCTACCAAGTATTGAGGTCTGCGTTCACACAAAAAACTTTAGAAATGAACGATGACACACTCTATATGTATTGATTACTTAAACTTTTCTGAGTAAATCATATACTTAAAAAGTGTAGAATAATCCAATGTTAAATTGTTAGAGTGAAATGTTGTACAAAGAAAATGAAATTAAATAGATCTAACTTAACCTTTAATTAGCTAAATAAAAATTACTTAATTTCTTATGTTACTTTCACTTGTGTATCTCAATATTTATAATTTCAACATTGAACAATCATTAATTTATATGTATGTTCTTTAATTATAACAAACAAAATATGTAACTCACTGTAAATGGTAAGATTAAAACTCTTGCTCACACGATCTTTGATCTCTAGTTGATAAACTCCAGTATGTTCAGTTGTGGTGTGTGTGATGGTCAGAGATCCAGTTTGATCGTCCAGCTTCAGTCTGTCTCTGAATCTCCCATCAGGAACATCATCATATACAGTCATTCTGTCGTCCATTACATTGATTTCAGCTATTAAAGTGTTTTCATCTCCAAACCTCCAGTAAATCAGATCTTCATCCACCATTTCAGTGTCAGAGTTTAGAGAGACTGAATCTCCCTCCATCACTGACACTGACTTCACTGCATCTGTGTCAGCAAACACTCCTGGAGAACAGAGATTATCACAAATTAAGGATCTCAAATAACTTTGTTGTTTACTTAAAAAAAAAAAAAAATATTGTAACTATAATGACCAGCAGCACAGACACAGAAGTAGCTGGCTATTACATAGAGAATTGAAAAACAAAAAGAAGAGTAGCACAGACAAAAAAAAAAAAAAAAAATTTGTTCAACAGACAAAGAAATGGGAAATGATTGAAAAAAAAGCACCTTTCCACAGAAAAATAACAGCATTAGCATCATTGATAAAATACTAAAGCATGTACTAAATTAGTAAACTAAACACTGATATAAAAAATATATAAAACATACATTTATAAACTTACCAACCACTTGCCACAAACACCAGAGAAACAAAACAACAACGTGAACCATTTTCTTCAAAAGACTATAAAAAAGACTGCTTTGAAATGACATGACTCGTGTGCTTGTGAATCCTCCCCTTACAGGAACTGACCACACTACAGTTGTTGACGCACACTAGTGATCACATATGTTACAGTCACTCACAAATGTATTGACATTGTTCTAGAGTAATTCAACTTTAACACAGGCGGTTGTTAAAATTCTCTTTTTTTGCTGTATCTTTTCTTTAAATTTTTTAAATCTTTAAGGTCATGAACTAAAAATGTAAAAATAGTTGCGTGGAATGGGAAATTGTGAGTGTCATATTAGCAAGAGAGGTAAAACTAATTATTGCCTGATATACTGATCTGTCCTATAATATAAACAAACACTTCAAGGCAAGACCTCTCTACAGGTCTTCTGTGGGTCTCTTTAAATTGAATATTATAGGAAATACCCATGAGAAAAATATTAAAATATTCAAATAGTTGTATTAAAAATAACTGGAGGAACTATAGTGCCTGTTAATTTAACCTGTTAATATTTGAGTGTGCATAATAATCTTCATAACAACCTTTATAATATGGACATACACTCACCGGCCACTTTATTATGTAAACCTTGCTACCGGGTTGGATCCACTGATCTATATAATGACTCAGTGTAGGGCTGTAAAGATTCCTCGATTAAAGTCAAATACTCGATTTAAAAAAATCCCCGATTGCAATTTACCCGTGTCGAGTAACCAGCAAAATACAGGTGTTACGGATCAACTGGGGATCATGTTAACTGGGGATGCGCGCGTGCACGCAGACAGCTTTACCTGGATTTCCAGCAGATGTTAAAGGTGACAGATTCGTCACAGCTAATTTTTTACTGAGCAGATTTAGCAGAAAGCATCCAACGTTATTGTTAAATGTGTGTATCATATTCAGTGTTGGGGAAAGTTACTTTGAAAAGTAATGCGTTACAATATAGCGTTACTCCCTTAAAAAGTAACTTATTGCGTTACTTAGTTACTTTTTTAGAAAAGTAATGTGTTACGTTACTTTTGCGTTACTTTTTTTCCACCTGGGCTGGGCTTGTTTTTTTATACCAAAAAAGATATATTTTTGGGCAAATGTAAAGACCCTTTCACACCAAAAGTGAAATAATACTGTAAGCCTCAGACTGAAGGAAATGCAGATTTACTCCTGTACAGTAGAGTACAGTAGAGGGCGCCGCTGAAACAAACCTTTCAGCTGCTGCTGTTCTGGGTAACAGAAGAAGAGGATGCAGGAGAAACAAATTTAACACTTACTTTACCAATAAAAACATATAAAAAATCTATAGTCATTTTTGCTTATGGTTTAGCTGAAAAATCAGAGGTCAGAAGCAAGTACTTTGGTCAATAAAGATTAAATGCATAAAAATGTATGTTTTATTTAACATATTTAGGTATTGGAGGTTTGCATAGTGTTCTGATTCTGCATTTCACTGATTTTATTCATTTTGAGGAATATTGAATCTTTTTTGTGCAAGTGAGATGAGTAAATCCACGCTTACATTTAATCTAGAACTATAATAATAACCATCATGTTTACACACAACGCCTCTGCACTTCGATTTGTCTCAACATTAGGACAGAAGAGCAGTCAGTCATAAAGGGGAAAACAAAGTAACTTGCATTACTTATTAGAAAAAGTAACTCAGATATTTTGTTGTAAATTTTAAAAGTAATGCATTACTTTACTAGTTACTTGAAAAAGTAATCTGATTACTTAACTCAAGTTACTTGTAATGAGTTACTCCCAACACTGATCATATTAGGACTGTTGTTTACTCTGCTGCGCCGCTCCACTGTATGTCTCAGACGCCTTTAATTTTTAAAAATTTTAAATTTTTTTATTATTCAGTCATTGTTTTACAATAGTGCAAACATGCACCTCTTAGACATCTGGATAATTTCCAACAATGTATATTTTGAACAAGTGGATTCATTCTTGCACAAACAGAATAAAGAGGGAAAGGAGAAAAAAAAAAACAGCAAACAGATATTAATCATCATGGTACATGAAAGATCTCATATTTCTTCAGAAAAGAAAAACATTTTCTATTATCAATTTTTCTAAGAGATTTGATTAAATAGTTTACTTCACATAACAACTCATTAAAAATAGGAATTTTCATAAGAAATCTTTGCTTGTGAAAGTAAAATTTTGCCACAAGTATCAAGAAGTTAACAGTAGATTCTAAGGATTTGTTTGGACATTCAAAAAGACATATGATATCCTTGATGCAAAGACTACCATTCATATTAACTTTAGAAAAACAATAAGATCCCAAATCATTCCAAAAAATTGATGAAACATTACAAAAAAATAAATAAATGACAATGTCTTCAATTTCATTTTTACAGAAGGTGCATCCCCTTGTAGCTTGAGATTCCATCCCTGCGAGTACCGTTGAATTTCATCCATGTTTTCTTTTAGACACGTTTTCAGCTCGCAGATCCCTATTCTCCTTTTCAAGTTGAACGATCTTGACATCGTGCCTCTTGACCTCTTCACTTATATGGGAGACCTTCTCGGACAATTTGTCAAGTTTTTCGCACGACACAGCAACCTTACCATGCGTTTCATCCACTTTAGCTGTTAGCTTCTGGATCGCATCAGGGAGTGTAGACAGAGAAACTTCGTTCGTGCCTTTTGCACTTGGATTCTTGGTTGGAGTAAAGGAAACAGGCCTTGCAAAAACCTCTTCATTGGCGCCTAATATTCGCCAGATCGGCCGACTCCATAGAACTCTCTTCCACGAGGTGTCCAGCTAATATAGCGCTTTCTTTAAAGGACTGATTCTTTCTTTTTTTGCCCATTATATCAAGTCAAAAGTTAAGTATTGCCAAAAAAAATATTGAGAGAAAATAAACAATGATCACAATCTGAATCTTTACATATTCAAATCATATCTAGTTAGCCTTAAACACCTCTGACTATTTGGACGGTTAAAATAACGTGACCATTCACACCGCTGCCATCTTGGCTCCTTCTTCAGACGCCTTTAAGGGAAGTTCTCTTACGAGAGTAGGTTATCTCTCGTACTGCGTAATATCTTACGCTATGGGGAAAACTCTTTTCCACGAGATATTGAAGCCAAAAATTATTTTTAATAAATGTAAAACGCTTTGCAGCAGCAAGCAGACATAGGCGAGACAGCTCGCGCGCCTATTGGCTGCCCTGCGGCAAAAGCAGCAGCCTATTGAGAGCCGCTCTACGCAACGTCATGACCAATGGGGGCACTCCGCACCCATTTCGTCACGTCCCGCCAGAAAGGGCGTGGTCTTGCCCTATAAAGGCGGACGACAGGCTGATACAAACTGGTTTTCATCTCTTCAGCGAAGCTACACGCATCGCTGGATCCGGAGTGAGAAGCCGCGCCGTCGACACAAGCCTTCAGCGGGACGAGCCCTTGAGCCTGAAGTCGCTGGCCTTCACCTCGCCGCCTTCAGCCGCCGTACCTGCTGCGCTTTCCGGCGCCTATATCCTTTTTACTCTGCTGAGAGTGTTTGTTCGCCGTTGCAACTCACACTTCTCCCTAAAACCTCTAAAATAGCTGCGTCTTTTTAAAGATGCCTTCCTGTGGCTCGTGCCGAGCCCAACTCAGCGACGGGGATTGCCATGTCATCTGCGTTTCCTGCCTGGGTGAGGATCATGCGGCTCTCGCGCTCACTGAGGGCGGATGCCCCCATTGTGAGCTGTTGCCTATGGTGACTCTGAGGACTCGCCTGGCATCATTCTCAGAGCCTGCACCGCCCGCTGTGGTCCCGCGGCGTAAGAAGCGCCGCGCCCAGCGCGCCCAGAGCTCTCTCCTGCCCGCCAAAGCTCGCCGGTTCGCGAGTCGCTCACGGATGGACAGCGGCCGCCATCTGCCACCGCGTCCGCCATTGAGATCGACGAACACATCGAGGCATCGGACAGTGAGGATTGGGCGAGCTCTGTGGACCTCCCCTCCGCTACCCGCCAGCTCTCTGGGAAACGAGCCGGCATTGAGCCTGAGCTGATGCGTCTGCTCACTCAAGCCGTGGAAAACATCTGCCCCGACTAGGAGGCGCCCACGCCACCGGCGCGAAACAGGCTGGACGGACGCTTTCTCAGGAAAGACGAAGCTCCGTCTCAGTCAAGACCCGCACCCTTCCTCCCTGAACTACACGAGGAAGTGGCGAAATCATGGAACGCCCCCTTCTCCGCCAGGCTGCGTACCTCCGTCTCTGCTGCATTCTCCACTGTGGATGGTGCAAAAGATAGAGGGTACCTCTCCATTCCTCCTGTGGAGGCAGCTGTAGCTTCCCATCTTTGCCCGCCCTCCGCTGGATGGCTTTCTACCCTCTAAAGCCTGCCGAGTGACGTCAGCCATGCACGGTCGCGCCTACGTCGCTTCCGGGCAAGCAGTTTCAGCATTGCACACAATGGCGATCCTGTAGATCTTCCAAGCCAACCTTCTCCATAAACTGGACGAGGAAGGACCAGGAGCGATCTGTGTGGCGGATTTGAGAAGCGCGACAGACCTCGCTCTACGCGCTGCAAAGGCCGCTGCACAGCCCATCGGGCGAAATATGGCCTCTCTCACCGTAGCTGAGAGACACTTGTGGCTAACACTGTCTGAGATGACGGATTCGTCGAGGTGCAGAAAACATCGCAGGCTTTGAAGCACTTCCTGCCGAAGCGCTCGAGCTCCGCTACAGGCTGCCCGAAGCAGCCGCCTGGCCGCAGCTCCCAGCAGCAGTCTGCAACACGCGCCGCCAGGCCCGAGACCAAAGACCGCGCTCTCGCTCTGCTGGACGCCGCCCCCCTCAGCGCGGGCCCCGGCCGAGGATTGAGATCAAGCCCGAGGTCTCAAAGCCTTCCTAGCATCTCTAGGAAAGCGACGGTGTTCAAATCCCGCTGCAGCCGGTTTTTCACCGAAACTTCTCGCTTGTTCAGTTCCAAGCAATGTGACTGTTCCAGTGTATTTTGCAGTGAGCAAGCGGGTTTCACAGCCCGCTTGCCTGCACACAAAAGCCGTTTTTACGGCTACCCAGATAAATCCAATAAAGTGTGTGTTCTGGTGTCCCGGCCACGGCCGATGTTGTTATGGGTGCCGTAAGAATGCCCACGTCCCAGTGCCCATTCCCACACACAGCCCGCCACGGTGCAGGGCTAGCACAAATAAAATCGATTCATATCGATTGTGCAAACAATGTAGTGAACGCGCCCATGTCACAATGCCCGCTTACACTACACGATGCGTGTCCTCTGGTTTCTGTAAAAACGAAACTAACACACATTCGGTCGGCGCGAGCCGACAGTGTTCTCAGTGCAGTAGATGTGCCCGCGGTCCCGCACCCACATTCTCTCACAGACACGCCAAATCCCACGGGATTCGCCCCGCTCGTTTTCTCTGCACAACCCGTCATAGAGAAACCGAGCGCGGCCAGGCTGCCCGCTGTCATCAGCGCGCCCCCCGCCTTGCACGCTATAAACACAGCGCTGAGTTCTCAGCACACCGGGGCTCTCGAACCGCCGCTATGCCGCGGCCAGAGCCCAGATTTCATTCGGCCCCTAGCTATTCACGCAGATGCGTGGTCAAAGCTTCCCAGGGTATCAGAATGGGTGCTGAACACTATAAAGAGAGGCTATTCGCTACAATTCGCTCGACGCCCCCGCCGTTATACGGCGCGCGTCGAAACCACGGTGAAAAACGAAGTATCTCATCTACTTCGAGCCGAGATAGCGAAACTTCTGAGCAAAGGGGCTATAGAACCTTTATCTCAGGCTCAGAGCAAAGGGGGCCTATACAGCAGATATTTTCTGGTACCGAAAAAGGATGGGGGTCTCAGACCCATTTTAGATCTGCGACAGCTGAACAGAGCACTTGTAAATAGCCAGTTCAGAATGCTAACAACCAGGAAAATCCTTGCGCAAGTGCGCCGAGAGGACTGGTTTATGTCAATAGATCTGAAAGACGCCTATTTCCAAATACAAATAGCGTCCCATCACTGGCGATTCTTGAGATTCGCCTTCGAGGGCCAGGCATATCAATACACAGTCCTGCCGTTCGGCCTGTCCCTAGCAACCCGTACATTCATGAAGTGCATGGACGCGGCTCTCGCACCCCTGAGACTCCGGGGCATGCAAGTTTTGAACTACTTGGACGATTGGCTGATTCTAGCTCGATCTCACTCAGAGCTCATAGAACACAGGGCCACATTACTCAAACACCTCGAGAATCTGGGCCTCACAGTCGCCTGCGAAGAGACGACTCAACGCCGGCGATATGTTATCCCCTTAATATTACATGATTAACTAAATGTATTTTTTCTAGATACTTCTGATATGCACTTAATGTAAAGCTTCTTTAAAACCCTATGATTGTTAGCCAGAGGAGAACTGGCCCCTGACTAGCCTGGGTTCTCCCAAGGTTTTTTTCTCCATCCAATCTGATGGAGTTTTGGTTCCTTGCCACTGTCGCCTTGCTTTTGGCTTGCTTAGTTGGGGATATTTAATATTCAACAATATTATTGAACTGTGTTGTACTACTTTCATGTTATCACTGTGAAGCTGCTTTGATGCAATCTGTATTGTGAAAAGCGCTATATAAATAAATGTGACTTGACTTGACTTGACAGTCAATTGGGCAAAAAGCTCGCTGTCTCCCAGTCAGAATATTTCTTTTCTGGGAACAGTGCTGGACTCGCTATCCATGACAGCACGCCTGTCACCGGAGCGCGGACTAAGCATTCAGCGAGTCGCGAAATCCTTCCGCCACGGCTCTATAGTCCCGCTCAAAAGGTTTCAGAAAATGCTGGGCCTAATGGCCTCAGCAGCCTCCGTACTCCAGCTGGGCTTGCTTCGCATGCGCCCACTGCAGTTCTGGCTGAAAGCGCGAGTTCCGCCCCGGGCATGGACAGCTGGTCTGTTTCGCATCAAGGTCGATCTAAAGTGCTTGGAAAATGACCGACTGGTATCAGTCAGGTGTGAGTCTGGGGACTCCCTCGAGTGTGAGGGTGGTGTCTACGGACGCCTCCACCTCGGGATGGGGAGTGCTGCTTGAGGGCAGACCGCTCGCTTGCTTGCACGGGAAAAGCTCCTTCACATAAACTGCTTGGAAATAATAGCAGTCGACAAAGCGCTACAGCGCTTTTGTCCCCAGATAAAAGGCCACCACATCTTGGTTTGGTCGGACAACATGTCAGTGGTGGCCTACGTAAATCACCAGGGTGGCATCAGGTCCCGAAACCTTTACAGGCTGACGGAACGCCTCCTGGTCTGGGCCCAGCACAACCTGCTCTCACTGAGAGCAGGGCATGTGCCTGGTCACCTGAATGTGGGACCAGACAGACTGTCCAGAAACAATGTCCCAGCAGGGGAATGGTCGCTGCACCCGCAGACGGTCCAACTGCTGTGGGAAACGTTCGGCAAAGCGCAGGTGGACCTGTTCGCGTCCCACGAAAACGCTCATTGCCAGAACTTTTTCTCGAAAAGCAGAGACGCGCTGGCCCACGTCTGAACCCGCTGTCCCCTATATGCTTTTCCCCCTGTCTCGCTCCTGCCTCAAGTGTTGGAACAAATCAGGGAAAATGAATGCCCAGTGCTGCTCGTGGCTCCGCTCTGGACAAACCAGACTTGGTTCCCAGTCCTGATGCAGATGACCAGCACTGCCCCGTGGCCTGTGCCACTGAGGAGAGACCTCCTCTCTCAGGCAGGGGGCTCGATTTGGCATCCTTGCCCGGATTTGTGGTCCCTGCACGCATGGGCCATCAACGGGTACCCGCTGAGCTCCCGGAGGGAGTGTTAAACACGATCACGCAGGCTAGAGCTCTGTCTACTAGACGACTCTACTCCTCGAAATGGTCTGTGTTCTCTGCTTGGTGTCAAGCTCAGGGCTTGTCACCCGTAGACTGCGGGGTTAAGGAAGTGCTTTCCTTCCTTCAAGAGCTGCTGGATAAGGGCAGAACCCCTTCCACGCTCAAAGTGTACGTGGCGGCCTAGCAACGTTTGCAAAACCGGTGTCTGGCCAGTCGCTGGGAAAGAACGACTTAGTCGTGCGTTTCCTCAGGGGTGCTCGGAGATTGAACCCTCCCAGGCCCCCTTCAGTCCCAATGTGGGACCTTTCCGTGGTGTTGGAAGCCATGAAAGGTGCCCCATTCGAGCCGATCCATTTGTCAGACATGAAGCATCTGTCTTTCAAAACGGTGTTTCTTATGGCTCTCGCTTCAGTGAAGCGCATAGGGGACTTACAAGCGCTTTCGGTAAGCGCGTCATGTATGGAGTTTGGGCCTAATGACTCTAGGGTCATACTCAAACCCAAGCACGGGTACGTGCCGAAATCCCTCAACACACCATTCAGGGCCCAGGTGATTTCCCTGTCCGCCCTTCTGGTTGTCAATGAGGAGAAGGACGCGAGTCTCCTTTGCCCTATCAGGGCACTAAGAGCTTATGTGTCCCGCTCGTCTGTTTTTAGACAGACTGAGCAGCTTTTCGTTTTGTTTGGCAGACGTTCTAAGGGACTTGCCGCATCAAAACAGAGCCTATCCAGATGGATAGGCGATGCCATAGCGCTGGCCTACACCTCCAAGGGCCTACAGTGCCCCTTGGGTGTCAGAGGGCACTCCACGAGAGGCGTGGCCTCTTCATGGGCATGGTCTAGCGGGATTACCCTGCAGGATATCTGTACGGCCGCGGGCTGGGCCTCGCCGTCTACATTTATAAAATACTATAACCTCGAGGTTCCCACCTTACAAGCTAAGCTTTTGGCAGTCTAAAATTCAGTACTATCTGCCCCGCTGTGTCGGCCCAGATGCTGAGTTGGGCCTGCGTATTGCTCACTGACCGATACAGCAGCCCTACGAGTGTTGACACATGTATAGCCACCCAGTTTAGGCTGAAAGCTTTTCACCCTGGCTGCGTGGTGTCATATCTGTATGATTAGCTCCTCTGGATGCTACTTTATAAGGAATGACGCTTTTAGCCCCTCTTCCTTCACTCTCTGTGAGTCTGTGGGGATTATGCACTACATGCGCCCCGGGCTTCTGCCCTTGGGACTTTGGTGTTGGATCCCTATATGCACGGCGTGTTACACTGTGTTCCCCATAGTGTAAGATATTACGCAGTACGAGAGATACTCTCGTAAGAGAACGTACTCGGTTACTAACGTAACCTCGGTTCTCTCTAGAGAGGGAACGAGTACTGCGTATCTTACCGTGCTTAAACATACGCTCTGGTTCGCTTCAGTGATGAAAACCAGTTTGTATCAGCCTGACGTCCGCCTTTATAGGGCAAGACCACGCCCTTTCTGGCGGGACGTGACGAAATGGGCGCGAAGTGTTCCCCATTGGTCATGACGTCGCGCAGAGCGGCTCTCGATAGGCTGCTGCTTTTGCCGCAGGGCACCCAATAGGCGCGCGAGCTGTCTCGCCTATGTCTGCTTGCTGCTGCAAAGCGTTTTATATTGATTAAAAATTAAGGATAATTTTTCGCTTCAATATCTCGTGGAAAAGAGTTTTCCCCATAGCGTAAGATATTGCGCAGTACTCGTTCCCTCTCTAGAGAGAACCGAGGTTACGTTAGTAATAGAGTACGTTTTAATGTCGCGACACACAGACCACGCCCACATTATTTTGTTACATTCGTTTCAATGAAATTCTTATCTGATGACAACTGTAAATATATTGAATAAATTATGCTATTGACATTGTGTCTTTTCAGTGCATGTGTATTCGCAGATTATTGTTATGATGCCAATTTGTGGCTTAATTTAAATTGAGCAGCAATACAGCTTGTTTTGCAATGTGCATGTATACATTTATCTTACCCATTGGCCAGTTTGGCCTTCATACCTACTGCTCTTCATCTAATGTAATCATATTATATTACAAAATAAATGTCACAGTTGTATTACCTTTTTATAATAAGAGCAATTTAACACACAATCACCCTTCATTGTGAACTTTTCACATCTCCTCTTTATATAATAGTGTTCCTTTATTGAGCAGCTGCCAGGAAATTGGTTATCCTGCAAAGTTTTCGATTTGTCTAACTTTAATTGCATCAATTTGCTGTGGTAGTCTATAGCCTAACAACAATGCCACTTCATTTATAGACCTTTTTTTTTATCTGTTCCTAACAGATAGCAGACGACAACAATGAATGCACATGATGTGATGAATAACAAGTAAAGAGAATATGTTCAAGGATTAGTTCACTTTCAAAAAACATTTTTTTCTGATAATTTACTCACCCCCATGCCATTCAAGATATCCATGTCTTTCTTTCTTCAGTCGAAAAGAAATGAAGGTTTTTGAGGAACACATTCCTGAGTGAGTAAATTATCAGCAAAAAAATGTTTGAAAGTGAACTAATCCTTTAATGAGTTTCATGGTACCAGTCAAATGAAGAGAACTGGCATAATTTATATAACATAAAAAGAGGCCCAAACCCATTAGATTTTATTTATAAAACTCATTGACTGTTGTGTAATATTTCTTTTGTTAAAGAGGTCAGCAAAAAAGTAAACAATAAATCATTTCCTATTGTTTTAGAGAGGGTCAAGCTATTCATGTTAGGTTACAAATGACATAGATAATATCAGTAGGCCTATATATTTGTAATAATTCATCATCACCATATCATATGTTCTGCTTATTTTAGTAATACAATTTGTGCTTGCACTTTCCACTCTGTGATTTTCACAGGACTTTAATCACTAAAGACAAAGTGTTCTCTGAATGTCCAATACAAGACATTAGATACACAACATTCAAGTTCATGCCACTGAGCATACTGTACAATGTTTGAGCGACTTACATTGCATTTCAAGGTACACATTTTAAAGTCTTATCAGTTCTTAATTTCCATGGGAATCGAACCCATGACTTTGGCGTTGCAAGCACGGCACTACTGTTTGAGCTACAGGAATGCTTGATACAATGGTTTGATCTCTTGGTTCAGCAAATGATTATATGATTCTAAGAAGATGCGTTGGTAGTAAATACAGAATTGTTCTGAAAGAAACAAATAAATTATTTTTTATTTTATAAATCTTTTGAAAATGTTACAAGTTCATGAGTTAATTAACTTCATGACCTTTAAGCATTTTGCTGCTTTATATCCAGGTAAAATGATAAGGACAGCTGGTTGTTCAAAAAAAAGAGATCTAAATATCATAGCAGAGTAAAATAAGCTGATACGTGTACAGGTCCTTCTCAAAAAATTAGCATATTGTGATAAAGTTCATTATTTTCCATAATGTAATGATACAAATTAAACTTTCATATATTTTAGATTCATTGCACACCAACTGAAATATTTCAGGTCTTTTATTGTTTTAATACTGATAATTTTGGCATACAGCTCATAAAAAACCCAAAATTCCTATCTCAAAAAATTAGCATATCATAAAAAGGGTCTCTAAACGAGCTATTAACCTATTCATCTGAATCAACTAATTAACTCTAAACACCTGCAAAAGATTCCTGAGGCTTTTAAAAACTCCCAGCCTGTTTCATTACTCAAAACCGCAATCAATGGGTAAGACTGCCGACCTGACTGCTGTCCAGAAGGCCATCATTGACACCCTCAAGCAAGAGGGTAGGACAGAAAGAAATTTCTGAACAAATAGGCTGTTCCCAGAGTGCTGTATCAAGGCATCTCAGTGGGAAGTCTGTGGGGAGGAAAAAGTGTGGCAAAAAAACGCTGCACAACGAGAAGAGGTGACCGGACCCTGAGGAAGATTGTGGAGAAGGACCGATTCCAGACCTTGGGGGACCTGCGGAAGCAGTGGACTGAGTCTGGAGTAGAAACATCCAGAGCCACCGTGCACAGGCGTGTGCAGGAAATGGGCTACAGGTGCCGCATTCCCCAAGTCAAGCCACTTTTGAACCAGAAACAGCGGCAGAAGCGCCTGACCTGGGCTACAGAGAAGCACCATCACTGACTGTGGGCACTTGACACTGGACTTAAGGCATTTTGGCATTTCCTTCTCCCCAGTCTTCCTCCAGACTCTGGCACCTTGATTTCCGAATGACATGCAAAATTTGCTTTCATCCGAAAAAAGTACTTTGGACCACTGAGCAACAATCCAGTGCTGCTTCTCTGTAGCCCAGGTCAGGCGCTTCTGCCGCTGTTTCTGGTTCAAAAGTGGCTTGACCTGGGGAATGCGGCACCTGTAGCCCATTTCCTGCACACGCCTGTGCACGGTGGCTCTGGATGTTTCTACTCCAGACCTGAGCTGTATGCCAAAATCATCAGTATTAAAACAATAAAAGACCTGAAATATTTCAGTCGGTGTGCAATGAATCTAAAATATATGAAAGTTTAATTTTTATCATTACATTATGGAAAATAATGAACTTCATCACAATATGCAATTTTTTTGAGAAGGACCTGTATATAAAAATAATTGATCCATTATAAAATTAGACTATATATGTAGATCTATAAATGCAACTTGTTGAAAAAATGTGAAGGACTATGTTTCTTTTAGGTAGCCTACTAGAATTCATGACAACACACGTGCGGTGACAAGTCTGTTCATCCAATGAAACCGAATGACCCTTGGGCGTGTTTTCTGAGCTTGACACTAAAGTTAAACTTCTTTGCAAATGCGTCAAATACGAAGGAACATCATACACTGCAAAAACAAAGCGCTTTATTCGCATACCATGTATACAACTGGTGAAATATTCATTTTTAATCGGTGATCCGTGAAATAAGGCACGAATCTGTCGCTGTTAACATCTGCTGGAAATCCAGGTAACTATCTGCGTGCACGCGCGCGTCCCCAATTAACATGATCTCCAGTTGATCGGAACACCGGCACAGACAATAATCCATGAACCGCATTATTACACAGTTTTCTAAGGCTACACGGTCTATTTAAAACCGTTTACAATCATATATAGTGCTATCATGAAATCACAAAGGCTGCGAATCAGTTAAAAAAAAGCGCTTGTAAAGCATATCAATAGTGCACATAAGATTTTCCAACAATTGAATTATTAATAACTCAAATCACACCAAAACAATCACATAGGGCTTGGACGGTAGCGAGTTGATGATACACATCATGCAGACGTTTAATGTGACTCAAACTTAAATAATAATTCAAAACAGTGACAATTATTATTATTGTAGCTATTACCCAGCAAACATTGGTCCGACGGCAACGTCGTGTCCCTGGCCAAAAATAGTTGCGGACAGGACGTCATAAATCGGTAAAAAATGTAACACAGAACATTTCCTAAAAATGCATTCAGATACATTTGTACATGTCTACAGTTGCATGTATAATTGTTATTTTAACTTTTAGCTCGTGTAGTTATGTTTAGTGTATCGGGTGAGAGGACGTCACCTGGCGACGTCTTTTACACGTGCATTTATAGTCCATCATGACCCTCTATGAAATCCTTGTTAAATATGCAAAAGCTGCGCTTAATCCTCGCATGGTTAATACTGCAATAATTAATGTAGTTGCCCATGAATTTTTTAAGAGGTTGTGAAGACGTCCACTGGCGTCTTTTGCACGTCTAGTCTAGCAAGACAGAAAAAAATTATCAGGATTTATAATTCTTTATAAAATACACGATTTATATAAAAATTAATATATATTTACTTTATCTTGTTTTTATAAATTATAATCACAAAATGCACAGTATAGTCAAGTAAGTGATTGCAAAGCCACTGCATTTTAGTCATTATTTTAACCTGTTGTACCTGATGTATTCGTTGTTATTTTTTTATGGAATGTATATACATGTAAAACAGAAATATACCCGGTCACCATTTATGTCTGAGTTGGATGTAATTACCCAAACCCTCTGCCCAAACCATAAACTGTTCTGCCAAGATGTAGTAACAAAAGATCTCGCGATATTACAAAATCATGCGATGGGATTATCTCGCGAGATGTTAACGCGTTCTCCCCATAGATTCTGGAACTTTGAACAAACACGAGGAGAGGAGGGAGTTGTGTCGATATTATTAAAAATCTACTGTTGGGTAAGTACATTTTGTATTAGATTAACGTGCTTGAGTTTTACTTGTGTGACATGAATGAACCGAAAGAAATTATGCCCACATTGTCAACTGAAATTGACT
Source organism: Rhinichthys osculus (assembly GCA_029959095.1). Taxonomy (NCBI): domain Eukaryota; kingdom Metazoa; phylum Chordata; class Actinopteri; order Cypriniformes; family Leuciscidae; genus Rhinichthys; species Rhinichthys osculus. The sequence goes on along the minus strand of JARWKJ010000020.1, from coordinate 7,867,420 downwards.
GAGTTTGGCTAAAATTAGCCAGTAGGCTAAAAGTAACTTTGAACGTATACAACAACGGTAACGTTATACCAAGTATATTGTTTAATGATACAGTCATTACTGTAACTTATTAATGTAGCCTTTTGAGAGTTTCTTTCAGAAAGTAAATTATCTGAAATGGAATGAAATGTTTAGCTGGATTTTAACATGTATGTTTTCAGTAACTGCTTTTAAAATAAAAGCAGAACATATTTTATACAATAAAATAAAATGTAATGCATGTTGATGACCTTTTTCTAATGTGTCATTCATGATTCATTCATCTTGTTCCATGTTTTTTTATTTTATTTAGCTGTAGACCATAACAATATTTTGAAATTAAGTGCATATCATTTACCTCAAATTTTAATTTAATAATTTTATTTATTTAAATATATATATATATATTCTCTTCCCTTAAATGCTGTGAAGAGGTGGAGCCCAAATGCTACAGACTCTGAAATTGATGCAGCAATGGCAGAACACCTGAAACACGCTCCAGGAACAGCTGGTGGATACAAAAACTGAGCCAAACAATGTGTTTTTAAACGGATAGTTTCCCCAAAAATGAAAATTGTCATCATTTACTCAACCTCATGTTTTAAACCTGTATACCTTTCTTCATTGAATTTTCATTTTTGGGTGAACTATCCCTTTATATAATAATTCAGTATTTTGTAATTGGTATTTTAGTTTGGTTAACAAATGTTAAACATTGAAAAAATATTAAGATACATTTTGGCTGTTCAAGATCAATAAAATGTGCTAAATCAGAACATGCTTCTTTTTTTCTTATGTCCACAAAAAATGTGTTCTTGTTTGTGATGTACACGTGATTAAAACGTTTTATTGACGGTCAGGTCTGAATAGACCAATTTTGGACCTTTTTAGAACCTTTGTCAAGATGTGTAAACTTCAAGACTTGATTGCCTTTCACGATGTTACTCAATATGTGTGTGATTATTTTAAATGCAGGCTTATATACACTTAAATTATGCAGCAACACATTTAAACACACAAATGACGACGCATTTAGACGTCCAGGGACGCGCTGAAGAGACGTGGAATTCACGGCCAGATGACGTCAAAGACGTCGGTTCAACTTTCATTTTGGAACTATTTTTCAACCATGACGGGACGTGTCGGACGGACGTCTTTTCAACGGTCATTACACGTCCAAATGTTTGCTGGGTATTGTAGCTAACGGGGCCAGAAAAGCACACTTATTATTTGTGCCATAACATTCAATAACAAAACATAAAAAAATAGGCTATATATTCCTCAAACAACACGCAGCCTACCTGGCAACAGCTTACAATTGTTTCCCAAACCAGGCACAAACCATCATTACAAGTTGTACAAAATATTTTGATACACAAGATTATCACGCATTTGAAAACAATTACATCAAACATAGCCGATGAAAGTTTGATTTCCCTCGAAAGAAAAAAAATAGCTGCCACTTATCTGGCGTTGTCGTACCTTGCAACAGCTTACAACCTCTGTTTTACAATCTAGTCACAAACCCTTAAGTCTACCCAAAATATTTTAATACAAAATATTAAATATTTAAAAAAAAAATACATCACACATAACCAATGAAATTAATATTTACCTTGAAGAAATAAAATCGCGGCACCTTATCTGGCTATTCAGCGTGCGCGCCACCATTACAGCTACTCCATTCATAAAGGGGACATGGAACTGGAATACCGTACTCACCCTACCAAACAGGACTACAGTAACTGCTAGGCCGTTTCTCAATACCAAGTACGCAAACTTCGGACTTGCGTCCTTGGCAGTTCGGACTTGCCAAGTTCGACTCAGGAGAACGAACTCCCGAGGACGAGAGGACACAAGTCCAGTTATTCTGCAAATGGAACAGTGCGTTCTTGATCGCGTCACTCAGCTCGCTCTGGCTACTCCGGTTATCTTTATGTATATTTTAGGCAAGAATAAAACGAAATGCTACAACTCTGCCTCTTTTCGTCAACAATAAAAACGAAATATGTTATAAAACACCACCCTGCCTCTTTTCATTTAAAAATCTTAAACATAGTAGCCTAATGGCCATGTGGTTCAGGCAACGCGTATTATCTTCACTGCATATATTTATAACAACATGAACATGATATTTTTGGTTTCATTTTAAAAATATGAAACATTATCTATTTTTATTGACATTTAACAAACAGAGACAGGGTTGTGTCATTTTATTTTATTGTACATAGTGAAGAGAATGTTGAAATAAATATAAAAAATATATATATTTTTTAAAGCAAATAAAATAAAATTACACAACCCTGTCTCTTTTTGTTAAATGTCAGTTTTAATGATCAATAATATCTACAATGATAAATAAGGCAAACAATTCAAACATAAGTAAGCTCTCTAATAGGCTACAAAGATAAAGTTAAATAGCCTAAATATATAAAGTTATGAAACTTCACTTTGCCCTCAGCTAAAACGATTTTTTGCCAAGGAACAAACTATAGTTTAATGAGACCAAAGATCGACTTATACACAAGACGAATTATTACGTCAAGTTTATCCACTAGACTAGAGACATCAGAGCCAGCGGCAAACGTCAGACGCACTAGCCGAGGAAAAGCTGTTCCAGTCGGGGTTGATGAGCGTTGAACACCCGCGGTGAACGCCTGAATGTCACAACTCCGAAAACGTCAGAGACATTTTTCAAATAGGCGCTATCTTTATAAATAAACCACAGATTTGAGTTTTAAACAACCACATTCTCGCCTGAAACACTCTTAAAATTACATTTCATGACACAATAACAGTAGTATTTTATAAATTACACATATAAATATGATAAAGAAGCAGAAACAGATAGTTGCAGTAAAGTAAGATATTTTAATAAGTTGAAGAAACAATTTATGATTTGTGACACACACACTCTCTCTCTCTCACTCACTCACACACACACTCACACACACACAAACACACACAAACACACTAAAACCACTGAAAGAGGACTGTTTTACAGAGCTTCTTTCTCGTGCTCCCTTTCTGTAGTTCAAGAGAGGCGAGTTTGGCAACATGGTGGAGCCTTATCTTTAAAAACACAGACACAACCAATGACAACAAGTCAGACTGATGGTTGTCGATGCCAAACTGGGTCTCCTCAATGTGCTCTCCAAGAAGGAAAATGTCCTCTGTTCCAATCTCCTCCCGCAAAACATGCGTGACTGTTGACACCTTAGGAGCTTGTATTGTTGAAGCTCGGCGGATCACCCTCTCTGCAGCTCTCAGCACCTTATAATAATACAAAATAATACATATCGTTAGCCTCATAGCATAATTGCCTACTTTATTTTTATTTATTTTTAAATGACTTGGGCAATTATGCTATGAGGCGGCTAACTATATTTATATAGCACTTTACACAATACTCAAATACACTTTACAGAACAGAGAAAATAAGAACAAAGTAGCCTTAATATACAAAGATTAAAATATATAAAAAAACAAGATAATAGAATCAAACCTTCACTGTGCCCTGTGATGGAATCACTAGGCCACCGTTGTTTTTCAGGGCTAGAAGGTGGTAGTTCTTGTCAAATGAAGCTGGTCTAGCATCTCTGACTAAGCTTGCACGGCACACATCACAGGACAGCTTTCGAAGAATCTGCCGGACTACAAACCCTGCTATGTAGACCAGAGCATTTTCCACCAGACCTCCAAACCGAGTGGGGAGATAACTGTGGTCACATACAAGGGCTGAAATGTTGGCGAATGGAGATGGATGCTCTTCAGCAGTTTCAGCAGAGGACATCTCCACAGCAGACAGGGACACAGTGTGATCTTGGGCTGCCACATTGCCTGTCTCACCAGGTGAGACACCACACCGAACCATCAGACGGCGGAAGATTGCCTGGAACTGGCATGCCGATGGATTGTTATTCCAGCCGCCTTGTATGGAAAACAGGCACACAATACATTACTCACAAGACAAAGATATTAATTAGGTATATTTTCAGAATTTACTGTAATTAAAAGAACACCAAACCCTACCTGATGCTCTGATTGAATTAAATAGGAGCTCCAAGTGATCCTGGCTGAACCTGTAGGTGAGCACATACCGCTGAACTTGGAGCAGTTCAGGAATCATCAGCATCAACGTGTCGATATTGATGACAAATCCAATGATGGACAAGTACCTGCAAAAGAAAAAAGTTGGATTACTCTGATCATGGCGAAAGAAGACACCCCAAGAAAGCACCATGTGAAACAGCTACCAGGGTGGATATATTAGGAATGGGATCAGTTTCTTGTATAACTTTATACCATGGTCTGGGTGAATACTCGATTCTGATTGGCTACAGGGTGTCCATTAAAAAGTGATAGAGGACACCTAGTAAAGGAGTTCTGGTGTAACCAGGGAAACCAAGTTATTATGGTTTGTAAAAACTTTGGATTTTCGATTGTAAAATATAAACTAATGTTTTAAAAATGTGTTATTTGGCAAGTGACCATGGTATAAGCGGGTTAATGCCCTTTGAGGTGTCCATTGTCAGGTATTAATGGACTTCGGCGGAGGCAACCGCCTCGCCATCGTCCATTAATACCTGACAATGAACATTAACCCTTACATATAGTATACTTGTAGACAATGGCGCAATATCTTGGAACAATGTAATTGCAGAACTGGGAGAACTTAAGAACAACACATTCAATACCTACCAATACCTACCATTTTGCCCTACCCTACATGTACTTGATGTTGTGTAATGCATACCATCAGGGGCGGCAGTGGCTCAGTGGCCTCACAAACCGGAAGGTTGGTGGTTCAATCCCCGGTTCCACCTGACCAAGTGTCGAGGTGTCCATGAGCAAGACACCTAACCCCAGCTGCTCCCACCTGTGTGTGTGTGTGTGTGTGTGTGCATGTCCATGAGCAAGACACCTAACCCCAGCTGCTCCCACCTGTGTGTGTGTGTGTTTGTGTGTCCATGAGCAAGACACCTAACCCCAGCTGCTCCCACCTGTGTGTGTGTGTGTGTGTGTGTGTGTGTGTGTGTGTGTGTGTCCATGAGCAAGACACCTAACCCCAGCTGCTCCCGACGAGGTGGATGGCGCCTTGCATGGCTGACACAGCCGTCGGTGTGTGAATGTGAGGCAAATGTAAAGCGCTTTGGTGGCCATTGGGTCTGTGAAAGCGCTATATAAATGCAGTCATTTACCATCTAGTACCTGAAACACACTGAACACAAGATAATTCCAACAGAAACAAAACATTTAAACAAGAGAACATCATATCAACATACATACCATCTTTCTGACAACTGCATAAAGTTGATGTTGTGTAATACATACCATTTAGAAGCACCTAGGACCTGAAAAACACACCAATAAAAAAAACAAGACAATTCAGACAAGACAATTCAGGCACAAACAAAACTGAAGCAGTTAGGAGCATCTTAGGAACGCGATGTATAACGGAACAACGGAGGATCTTAGGAACTCGATGCATAACGGAACAACGGAGGATCTTAGGAACGCGATGTTTATGGGAAAAGTATCATTGAACTCATGTCATGAACTTAACAAGCACCATTTTAATAGACCTCTTAGATCGGTGAAGCGGTGTTCCATCTCTTGTTACCAAAGAGAGCAAGTACTCCCTGGCTCTTGACAAAAATGATTTCCTCTCCATCCAATTCAAAGCACCCAAGGGAGCTTTGAATCCTTTGGCACGAGGATTGCGTCCATTCATTGTGTCAAACAGCCTGTCAATAATCTATACAGAAATATCGGTATCTAAAATCAATATCATTACAGGGTTTCATTAGGTATAAGATAAAATATCTTATCAGAAATCAATACTCATCTATTCAAAATATGAAGAGAACACAGTACATATTTCTAAACTTTATGCTCAATGAGTAAATATGCAAGTATTAATATTTACTTGACTTCCTTTCCATAGGTATGCTTTGTACTACAGCAAATTTCACAGAGCTTTACCACTCCGAGGAATTATAAAAATATAAATATAAAAACATGTACGTGGTTCTATAATCACTAATTGTATTACCTCAATGAATTGTGCTGTTGCCTCACAGTCCTTAAACTGAGAGTACCCAAGATCCATCATGGTGCGGAGAGCCACTGACACGGAACGACTCAGTGTCTGTGCAGCCAGGGACACCCTCATTTTGTGGTTTTCAAAGTAGACGTGTTTGTCTGTAATTTTATTGGCAGCATGCAGTCCATCTTTTTTTTGCACATCATTGAGTTGATTGATGTACCTCCAATTGATCTGTCCGGTGGTCGTTGCAATTGGACTGTATGCCTGCAAAGTAAGAATCAGTCACTGCTCAAACAAGTACAAACAGCAAAATGTTGATCATCACGTCCAGCCATAACTGTGCAAATGGACAGACAACAATATTTAGATATAACTTTTAGCAGCAGAGGCATAACTTGTACAAATAGGTCTACAACGATCATTATTTACCTGCAACATATTACGTGCCAACTTGAGCATGTGGCAAGCGTCCATCATTACAAAAACTTTCGCGCCAGTCACCGGATGCGAGAAACTGGTTTGAAGCGGCTCTCGTGGGTCTCCCTTCAGCTCACACCCAAGTTGGTTGCACATGCTGACATTGGAGGCATGACCATCCATTGTTACACATACCACCCTAATGCCCCGTGCATGCAGCTCCTCCAAAGCATGACTGAGAAGGACCCTTTGTGTTTCTGGAGAGAGAGACTTGGTCAGGAAGTAAGCAATGGGAGCCTTCCAATGTCCTTGTAGGCCAACCACCATGAACACAAGAGCCTCAGTAGCAACATCAGTCTCACTGTTTCCATCACCCATGTCTACAAAACCAGACATTGACTGTGTATGAGGATTATATTGCACATGTTTTCTGATGGACATGGCATCCAACATGAGTGAAACACATCCGTATTTAGCCTGGTCTCCCTGGCATCTTCTCTCCAGCATATCCAGCATCATCTTGTTCAGGCCAGGTTTGGAATCCACCGAACGCAGCCACCTGTAAAAAAAATGAGAAGAAGCTTTTCAACGTGTTTGCATCAGTAATTTCCAAAAATTAAATTCAGACAACATTAAGCCTACCTTTGTATTGTATGTGGATGTGGGAGGGGAAAATGTCGAGTCTCTCTGAGGTATTTGTATGCCTTTGGACCATGTAGATGGAGCGTGAGCGCAAACTCTCTGTAGTCCTTTGTGTACTCGTGGCCTTGCTTTGCCACGAGGTCTAACTGAAGATCTGAAATGTTATGATTTAAAATGAATAAGTCCCCTTCAGATAATAACTAAGGAGTTTAATAAAGAGAGTAAGAAGAATAACATGTAAATTAATTTCAAAGTGCTCATTTTGTCTTACCAGAGTAGAATTCGAGCTTCTCTTTGAGCTCTTCATTAATGAGGTTCTTTTCCCTCAAATCCCCCAAAAGACTCTTCACTGTAGTTTTTGCCCTCTTTTCTCTGGCCATGGAATTCTTCTTCTCTCGCTCTAGACTTTCCACTCTTGCCAAGGCTTCTTTGAGTCTGGTCTTAAGAGCGGTAGGAGAAGCAGGCAAGGCATAGCCATGATCCTAGCAGAAAGAGGAATGAACATGGTTTGAGTAATGTTTCACTTCACAAACATCACTTTGACACCACTAGTTTATGACCCACATTCTTTCTTATAGTAATCATCTGTCAAAGCCACTGCCAGCACTGTGTGTGTGCGTGCGTGCGTGCGTGCGTGCGTGCGTGCGTGTGTGCGTGCCAGCAATACATGTTCAACGTGTCTTAAATTGTGTGTGTGTATGGGTTTATTTGTGAGCGTGTTTAATATGAGTGGCAGCAAACAAGTGAGATTTTAATATGTAGAGGAAACATTATGATATGATGTTTAAAGTAGAAATATTCACATCATTAGGCTGAGGTTGTGGGCTTGATGTTGCCGTTTCCTGGGAATCCTGAGAGGCCACGGACAGGCTTTCTTCAGCTCTTCTGGAGGTAGACGTAGTCCTGCCCTTTTCCAACTAAAAGGAAGAAGCATAATACATAATGAAATTTGTATAAAGGGATAAGTATATTACCCTGCCCCGTGATTGATATTTACAATTTACAATTTTATTGATATATGAATATTTACATTTATGAATGCAGACTTATGAGGATACACCTACTCTTTGGAGGTGAACCGGGAAGCTGAAGACGGATGGAATAACACCATCTCGGAGTCTGACAATCTGACCCGTCCTATCAAAATCACCCTGCTTAAAATGTTGAGAGCAAAGCACGGATGAATCATTTGCATGGAACCCTTCTCTCCTCAAAGCCACTTCCCACTTCTTTCTCACATCTTTGTCCTTGGGAAACCTTCAAAATGAAAACAGAAGATTTTGGAGAGTCTACACAAAAACATTTCACAAAGGAGGTCAAGCTTATTTTCTTCCTTCACATTTCTTAGAACCTTTCTTCAACAAAACTCCAATTTTTAAATAAAGGAGTTAAGCTACTGAAAAGTTACTTGATTCAGTAAATAGTGAAGCTAACAACAAAATACTAAGTTACTAACGTTAGCTAAGCTACAAGTAGTGACTGCCCAACACTGATAATACCGTGATATGACACTTGTGTAAAATTCACTGGCCAATGTTATTATACCAATAATAATTGTTTTATTTCTACATAGAATTATTGTACATTATTATCAATTGTAATCTAAAGCCCTATTCGGACAGGATTAACTTTACAAGGGTAGATGGAGTAATAATGTAATTTTACCACAGGACTTCTGTAATATTAATGGCCAATTCGCACGGGATAAGATATAGGTTACAATAAAACCAGCAGAAGTGGGAGGGGTAACTCAATTTGCGAGAAGCTCTAGTAAATATTACTTTACCCCACATGCCGGGTAAACACCGGCCGGTGCAGTATACATAGCCTAGGTTAGCTAACGTTAGCTGGCTACAATTTAAGTAACGTTACAGTAATATCAAAGATCCTTGCTCCTTCTCAATTATCTGGTAATATTCTATTCACAAAATACAACCAATAGTACGGTAATGTTAAAACTTACTTGTGAAAAGTAATCCCCCGGGCCCTATTTTCGATGGTCCGCCGATTAGAACAGGAAAATGCTGCACAGTGCTCTGGCATCTTTACTGCTGCTACGCAACGAAACTAGAAGTACGACCGGTTCAAGATGGCGGCCGTATTTCTCAGTGCCCAGCGGTCAATAGGGCATCTAGTCTCTATATAATATCTATGGTCTCAAGTCCGCACAAGTCACCTCTCGGTGCATCCTCGGTAAACGGGGCGGATCAAGAACACATCCGGGGATTTGAACTGGACTTGGCTAGATGTGAACTTTGAATTGGAACAGTACTTGGGCAGTGACTGATGACGTTTCACAAGTCCACAAGAACACAAGTACAGACAAGAACGCATATTGAGAAACGGCCCTAGGGTTACACTTACAGCCATCACATTCTTCTTCTTCTTCTTCTTCTTTCAAGTTTAATGGCAGTTGGCAAACCAAACATTAATGGTGCATTCCCGCCACCTACTGGATTGGAGTGTGGATAACGTTATGGTAGTAATGACCTAAATCCTGTTAATTAAATGAGTATCTTTTTAAAAATGAAATAGTAATTCATATATTTTAAATTGCTTTGGACCATTCCCTAATGCTTTGATAGAAAAAAAAACTTCAATTTCCATTTCTTTTAATACTTGAAATAATTTAAATATTTATCTTGCATAAGCCTCACATTTCAATAATACATGTTCCACTGTTTCCATTTTTCCGGAACTACATTTGTCACAATATCCAGTCTGGTGTTTCCCAATCCTGGCCATACTTTGATTTAGTAAACAATGGCCAATACGCATTCTTGAGATTATAACATCCTTCCTCCTATTACCAAAATTTCTCCTTTCTAAACCAACTGTTCCTTGAATTTTGTATAAATGCCGACCCATATTTCCACTATCCCACTCCTTCTGCCATTTCTTCCTAATTTCTTTTGCTATTATACTTTTTATCTCAGTCTTACTTAATGCAATTTTAATATCAACTTCTTGGAATTTTATGGCCTGTTTGGCTAAACTATCCACCTCTTCATTTCCTGCAACCCCCATATGAGCTGGTATCCAAAGAAAATTAATAACGATTCTCAATTGTTTGATTCTAAAAAGACTTTGTAATATTTCATAAATTAAGTCCTGTCTAGCTGTAGAAATACCACTTGCTATACTTTCAATTGCAGATAAAGAGTCTGTGCATATAACTGATCTGCTTGGCTGAACTTCTTCAACCCACTGTAATGCTAATATAATTGCTATTAATTCTGATGTAAATACTGAAATGTAATCTGCTGTTCTTTTCAAAATGTTGACTTTAAATTGTGGTATAAATACTGCTGCAGATGTTATACCAGAATGTGGATCTTTTGAGCCATCCGTATATATCTGGATGGCACTATAATATATATGATCGATGTAATCTTGTACCTTTACGCTTTCCAGGATATTCTCCTCATTATGTTTGTCTTTGTGTAACTGTATATCTATAGAAGGCATTGGAGAAAAACAAGGAGGAATTGCTGGCAAAACCACACAGTTGGCAATATTAACATCTTTAACTATTCCTCTTGCTTCCTCATTAATGAACCATCCAAAACTTGCTAGATTTTTATAGTTATATTCCCAACAATCCCTTAAAACATTCTTAACTGGATGATTTTCCGATTGACCATTTATGTTTGCCCAATATCTCATTCTTAACTTAATCCTTCTCATTCCCAGTAGCATTATACCCATCTCCACATTAAGTGATGACACTGGTGATGATCTCATTGCTCCACAACAAATCCTTAATGCTTGATTCTGAATTGCCTCAATCCTAGCAAGCTGAGTTTTTGAGGCAGAACTATACACAATGCTACCATAATCTATAGTTGCTCCAATTAGTGCCACATAAATACATTTGAGCGATTGCCGATATGCTCCCCATTCAGCTCCAGCTAAACATCTCATTATATTTATCACTTTTTTACATCTATCTATTATATTCTGAATATGTACTCTGAAATTTAACTTTGAGTCCATCCATACTCCTAAAAACCTAACAACTGCTGTCTGCTCTAATGTTTCTCCATACATTTTAATGTTTATAATAGGGTTCATCTTCTTTTTTGAAAAACAAATTACTTGTGTTTTTGCCATAGATAGCCTAAAGCCCCATTTATTAGCCCAGTTTTCTATCGATTTTACAGCATTTTGAACCTTATCCTGTACAAACTTGACATTCCGACCTCTTTTCCTTATTGCAGCATCATCAGCATATAAAGATTTCCCTATCCCAGGTTATATCTGAGAAAAAATGTCATTGATCATTAAGTTAAACAAAATTGGACTGCTGACACTTCCTTGAGGAGTTCCATTCTCGATTACATAAATCGGAGAATACTCACATCCCACTCTTACTTGAATAGTTCTATTTAACAGAAAGTTCATAACCCAGTTATACATTTTACCTTTAATTCCCATCATATCCAACTTAATTAAAAGTCCCTCCTTCCACAACATATCATACGCCTTTTCAACATCAATAAAAACACCTACCATAACTTCTTTATTAATCTGAGCCTTTCTTATATCAGCTTCCAAACACAGCACAGAATCCATAGTATTTCTCCCTTTTCTAAAACCACTTTGGAAAGGGGAGAAGATATCCCTCTTCTCGATAACATAAACCAGCATATTCATTACCATACGCTCCGTTACCTTACATACATTTGAAGTTAGAGCAATAGGCCTATAATTACTAGATTGCATATGATCTTTTCCTGGTTTCGCTACTGGTATAATTACTCCATGTTTCCATTCCATTGGAAGCTTTCCTGAATTCCATACTTTATTATGAAAACTTAAAATGACATTTAATGACGGATCTGATAAATGCTTAAACATTTCATAACATATCTCATCCCTACCTGGAGAAGTTTGTTTGGTCCCTGCAATTGCTCTTTTTAACTCATACAAAGTGAATTCATAATCCAATGTATCTCCAGTTGACTCCTTAACTTCCAATACATGTGGATTCTTCCGCATACTCTGTTCCTTTAACTTCATCATGTCATTTGATATATTTTCATTACTATGTACTTTCACAAATGATTGTGCTAGAATCTCTGCCTTCCTGCTATCAGACACAACTACTTCCTCATTATGAATTATTGTCGGAATACTATTAATTCTTTGTTTGCCTCCCATCTTTCTAATCATATTCCAAATCTCATTAATTCCAATATTTCCTCCAATATTATTGCAATACTCTCTCCAATACTTTCTTTTTGCTGCCCTGATAACCCTCCTCACAATTGCCTGAGCTTTTTTATATACAATAAAGTCATCATATCTAATAGATTTTCTTACTTTTTTAAGCATTTTGTTTCTTTCTTTAATTGCCATGTTGCATTCTTCATTCCACCACGGAACATTTTTCCTCTTACTACATGCCTTCTTTCTACCAAATTGTAGTGGCTATTTGTCCATAAACTTAAACAAAAACAAATAATAACAAACTTCTCAAATGGCCACTCGAGGCTACGTCATGGTTAGGCTTTACGCAGGTTCAGAGGTACCAAAGCAAAGTAATGTCCATAACAAGATTGAGTTTGAGGCGGTTTATTCACACACATAAGCAAGCTCACAGACATTTCTGCTGCCTCTCTCACGCTGGTAAAAAACCATATGCCCTCGTGCCTAAGGTTCCTCCCACCTTGACCTACTTATGCTAATGACCATAGCACCATGTGACCAATAAACGACAATACAAGTAAAGCATAAATACAAAATAAACAAATTAACTTTAACAGGAAAAGAAAAGAAATATATTAGACTATAATTTAATTTAAGCCCAAAATAAACAAAAATACAAAATAGCTCCAACAACCCAGCCCCTAATTGTAACGGTACTTTACCCACAATTAACCTTAGCTTTAACACAAAGGAGCTATTTCCTAATTGTAGCTTAGGCATTAAACTGGAATCTTCACATCTTCAGATTCTCCACATCTGAAAGAAACAAATAGATAGAAGACAGAGGTAGGAGAAAGAATGAGCTGAGTCAATTGTTAGCCTCCAAGAGAAGACAGAGCTTGGTTATTGGTCTGTCCAGGATGCTGATCTTCGTTTGGACCTTCACAGAGCGAACCAGTCCTCTGGAGTCAGCTGTGGTGCTTAGAACTCTGCCCATCATCCATGAGCCTCTTGGAGCTGTGGCATCAGCAATTACAACAATATCTCCTGGAATAAAGTTTCTCTTTTGCTTCGTCCATTTTTGCCTTTCTTGCATTACAAGCAAATACTCTGCTGTCCACCTTTTCCAGAAAAGCTCCGCAACATACTGCACTTGCCTCCATCTCCTCTTAATGTACAGATCAGATTTCTCAAACAGACCTAATGGCAGAATGGGCTTGCCTTTTAGCAGGAGAATGTGATTTGGAGTAAGCGCTTCTAAATCATTGGGATCTTCTGAAGCCTTAGTTATTGGCCGGTCATTGAGTATTGCTTCCACTTCGCAAAACAGTGTTTGCAGGCCTTCCTCGTCCAGCAGTTGATGTCCAACAACAGAGGTAAGTACACTGCGCACAGAGCGAATCAGACGCTCCCAAACACCACCTTGGTGAGATGCAGCTGGGGTGTTAAAACTCCACGTCATTCCTTCCTGCACAAAAGTCCTTTCAATTTTAGAGTGATTTAAAGCGGCCAGAGCCTGCCTCAGTTCCTTCTTCGCACCAACAAAATTTGTGCCGTTATCTGACCTTATACTTGTCACAGGTCCTCTTCTGCAGATAAATATTCGCACAGCATTGATGCAGGAGTCTGTGTCAAGGGAGTGCGCCACCTCAAGATGTACTGCGCGGCTGCTCATACAGGTAAATATCACTCCATATCGCTTCAGCACAGTTCTACCTCTCCTCACCTCCAATGGTCCAAAATAGTCCACTCCCACATTTGTAAAGGGTGCGTTATCAGGCACTACTCGTTCCTCCGGTAAGTCGGACATTTTTTGTTCTCCAAGTTTTCCTCTGTACCTTCTGCACACTGTACATTGTGAGAGAATCTTCCTGGCCGCAGAGTTGGCATTTATGATCCAATACTTCTGTCTCAATCTGTGCAGCATATGATTGCGTCCAGCATGTCCAAGTTGATAATGGAGGTAACGCAATATGAGCTGGGAAACATGCAAATCCTTTGACAGAATAACAGGATGCTTTACCTCCCACGGCAGTGCAGATTTAAACAAGCGTCCACCAACTCTGAGGATGCCATCTTCGATGAAGGGATCGAGGCGATACAGAGGACTGTCTTTGGAAACAGTCTTTGAGTCATGTTTTAGTGAGGAAATTTCAGTGCTGAATCTTTGGTTTTGCGCAAACTTAATTATTGCCTTTTCGGCTTCCTCCAAGCGCTCTGGTGTCAAGCTGGATTTTCCAAGTGCGGCCTTGAACTTTTTAATCTCCTTTTCCACATTCTCATTCTGGTTGACCACATATTCTTTTCTCTTTCGGCTCAAGAGTAAAAGTCTTTCTTTCAACTCCAACCACCAGGCCACTGAAGTTTTAAGCTTTCTCCAGGATGAAAAATAGTGAATGAGCTGATTGAGGGGATTGTCACTGTGTATTGTAACAACATTCACCTTAAATTCTTTTTTCACCTCTGCATCATCAGATGGAATGGAGAAGGAGTCCAAGTCGAGTTTTGGCCATTTGGTGGGGGGCAAGTGCAAAAAGTCTGGTCCTTTTAGCCATTTTCCTTTCCCAAACTCCTCAGCTCTTAATCCTCGAGAAGCTTCATCTGCAGGATTATCTTTGGTGTTTACATACCTCCACTGATCTTTGTCTGTAGATTCTCTTATGGTGCTGACACGATTGGCAACATATGTGTGAAAGCGCTTTGTTTCATTGAAGATGTACTTAAGAACAGTAGTGCTATCGGTCCAAAAAAATGACCTCTGCAATGGCAACTGTAGCTCTTTCAACAGCATTGTGTTCACTCGAACAGCAAGTACAGCTGCAGCAAGCTCAAGGCGTGGGATGGTTAGTTGCTTTAGAGGAGCGACACGAGCCTTGCCTGTGATAAATGAAACATGCACATTGTCAGTGCTTTCCAATCTCAAGTATGAAACAGTGCCGTATCCTGTTTGACTAGCATCTGAAAAATGATGCAGTTCTGCTTTCACTTGTGTTCCAAAGTTTTTAGGTTTAATGCACCGTTCCACTTTAAATCCACTCATATGCTGAAGTTCAGAGAGCCACTCAGACCAATGTTTGGAGACGTCACGGGGAACTGGCTCATCCCATTTAAAGTTCATTCTGCACAGCTCCTGTAACAGTAACTTGGCAGGGATAATGAAAGGAGACAGAAAACCCAGCGGGTCGTAAAGAGAGCTCACCACAGAAAGGATGCCCCTCCTAGTGTGTGGACGTTCCTGCACTGCAGTCCTAAAGCTGAACGTATCTCCTTGAACACACCATTGCATCCCCAGAGCTCTTTCCACAGGGAGTTGGTCCCTGTCCAAATCCATGTTCTCCAAACCCACTGCTCTGATGTTGCTAGGAATAAGTTCAAACACATTTGAGTTATTTGTGACCCACTTTTGAAGATGGAAGCCGCCTCTTTTACAGAGAGATGTTAATCCATATATAAGCTTCACTGCATCTTCCTCTGTCACAGTGGACTTAAGACAGTCATCAACGTAGAAATTTGTCTTGACTGTACGAAGGACATCGGGTGAGTATTGCAGTGCATTATCCTCAGCAGTTCTCCTCAATGCATAGTTTGAGCAGCTTGGAGAGGATACAGCTCCAAACAAATGAACGCACATCCTGTATTCCTCTGGCTCCGCTGTAGCGTCTCCATTGGGCCACCATAAAAAGCGCAAGAAGTTAACGTGCTTATATGGAACCCGGACCTGATGGAACATGGCGTTGATATCAGCCATAACAGCGATGGGCTCTTCTCTAAACCGAAGGAGGACACCAATTAGCGTGTTAGTGAAGTCTGGGCCCTGCAGGAGCTGACTGTTCAATGATGTACCTTTGTAAGTACAGCCGCAATCGAACACAACACGCAACCTTCCTTTGGTTGGATGATGTACACCATGGTGGGGAATGTACCACACCTTTCCTTGTTCCAGAGTGGGCTCATTTGTGGGAACCTTTTCTGCATATCCTTGCTCTAACATGTTGTTGAGGAAACCAACGTATTGAGCTTTGAATGACGTATCTCTATTAAATCTCCTCTTCAGGCCTTGGAGTCTTTGTAGTGCAATGCAGCGATTATTTGGCAAAACAGGATCGTCAACTCTGAAAGGTAAGTCAATGTAATAATGCTCATTGTTAAGCACTGTCGTACCCTCCACAATTTTCATGAATTTAATGTCTTCTCTTGACATCTCAAGTTGTTCATCACTTGTTCTTTCAGTAAAGTCATGATTATACTGTTGCATCAACATACTTTCCAAGTGTTCCACAGATGTGTGATTAGCAGTTACAACGATGCATCCTGATTTGACACCAGTACCTCCAGAGTCTCCAGCACGAAGAGGCCCGTTTATGACCCAGCCAACTCTGGTCCTCACTGCATACGGTCCACCACATTGACTGTTTATTAGTTCCCATGGCTCCAACACTTTAGGAGAGTCGGTTCCAATGAGCAAGTCTACATCTGCATCCACTTCATGTAGCCTAATGCTGCTCAAATACGCCCATTTGGCAACATCATCCTGACATGGCACATTGACTTTAGATACAGGCATTTTCGTTTGTGTCAGAACAGATAGTAGCTCAATAAAGTCATCGGTGTCAAAACCAGATACCTCCAGACCAGTTACTATAGTAGTGTTAATAGTTTTAGTCTGCCCCATTGTCCTTAACACTACATTACAGTTTTTTCCTGATACTCCCAGCCTTTCAGCCATACTTGTAGTACAGAAGGTACCAGAGCTCCCAGGATCCAGGAAAGCATAAGTATGCACAACTTTATTACTTTTCTGACTTTTCACCTGCACAGCCACAATGGAAAAAACAGCAGTATCCTCTTCGCCAGCCCCAATATGACCACACGTCTGCTGCTTCCCGGATACAGTGCTCTCAGTTTCTTTAGAGGTTAGCCTTGTAGTATCCTCCTTCTCCACATGCAGGACAGATGGGTGTTTCCTATGACACACTTCACAATCCAAACGACTTCTACAGTCTTTGCTTGTGTGTCCATGTTTCAAGCACCCAAAACAAACACCCTTCTCCTTTAGAAACTGAATCTTGTCCTGTTGTGTCTTCCTTCTAAACTGAAAGCATTTTTCCAGAGTGTGATTGGTAAGATAGCAAAACAGACATTTGAGCTGGTTACTGTGAGCTATTGAGTTTTCCATTTCTTTATGTCCATCCTTTGGTGCATTGATGCTAGTGGCAAATGTACCACTTTTCCTTTTCTGCTTAACTTGCATGGATAGCTTTGTGTGGCTGGCTGGAGAAACATCATTAATATTTCCAAACAGAGGGTCTGAAACAATTTTTACTTGCTTTTCAATAAAATTGACAAAATCAACAAACACTGCTCTGCTTCCAGTTTGTTCCAGTATGTCACATGCCACATTTCTCCACTTTTCCCTCAGCTTGTATGGGAGTTTCATTAGGATTGTCCTGAGGTTAGCTGGCATGTCCAACTCCTTCATGTACTTTATATGATGTACTATGTTGGAGCAACCTCGAAGGAACAAAGCAAATGACTGCAGAGCGTTAACATCCTCAGGTTTTATTGAGGGCCAGTTGTTGATTTTATCCATGTAAGCAGAGGAGATTTTGTGTTCACTGCCAAAATGTTCAATCAAAAGTGTTTTTGCTCTTTGATAACCCGGTTCAGAGGGCAGATGCTGACAACTTCTTACAATGTCTCTTGGTTGCCCCCTAGTGTACTGCTCTAGGAAGTACAAACAATCACTGAAATTTTGAGTTTTATCCTCAATACAATTTTCAAAGGCTCTGAGAAAAGATTTGAAATACAGGGGATCACCATCAAATACAGGTATATTTCTCGTAGGCAGAGCAGAGGCTGTGTTTTGTTGGACCAACAGCGTAGTTATTTCATTTTGACGCTGCATGATGTTCAAAATGTCCGGAGAATCGATGGATTGATTATCGTCACAAGCATCTTGCAGACCCCGTGATTGTGTACCTTGCCTTTGAAACACAGGAATGACATTAGGTATGGGTAGTTGTTTTACAACATATTTGGGTTGAACACCAACAGGGACAGAATTTAATAAGCGACTGGAGGTAGGTTCAGAGCTTTTATTGGTGGGCACATAACGTTCAGCATTTGGATTTAATTGAATGATTTGAGTTTCTGACCTTTTCAAGTAAGAGTTCATGCCATCTGATGTTTGAGATGCACATCTTGACACTTTAGAGCCACACTTTGAGCTTACTTCCAGAACCTCCAATTTTGCATTTGTCACCTTTAATTCTGCCTCCAGAGCAAGTTGTTCCTTTTCTCTCCTTAAATGTTCCCGTTTCTTCCGTAAGTCCTCTTGTTCAAGTCGTATTTGTTCCTCCTGATCCTCCAAAATGTGTTTTTGTTTTAGAGCAGCCATGCGCTCCTGTAATGCTGCTCTCTCTGCTTGCGCTAATATTTTTGCAGATGCACTGGATGAAGTCTTTGACAGTTTAGAGCCAGCCTTTGAACGCGTTGCAGAACCTTTATTGGATACACTGTCCTCAGGCCCAACATCAGTTGGATTATCAGGTGGTTTAATTGGAAGTTCATATGAATGGCCTGTGTTTGATAACCAGCCTTTGACATCATCAATAAAGCTTGAAAAACACTTTTCCTTTTGTTCAAAATATTTATCTTGTTTTTCCCTTTCATCCTGTGGTATGTCCAGTGACACAAATGACAAATGATGTTGTTTTGCCTCATCAACACATATTATTATTTTATCCAAAAGAGACTTGACTGCATCAATATTGTCTGCAGAGTGCATCAATTTATCCATTTGATTCATGTACGATTTGGCTCGTCTGCATTGCATCGATCTCTTTTCCTGACACGTTTGCATAAAAAACATTACTCCTTTAGCAGTAAAACTTGTGCGTCTTCTTGTAGGAAGCGCCGTGTCGCTTACGGCTTTGGATGCAACGTCAGACATATTACCTTTTGTTGATGTCGGTCATGTACACACACAGTTGTTTGCAAAGATTGAATAAAGCACGTACCTTGTGGAACTTTGTTTGCTGCGGTGGTTACCTTTGCACACGGAGTTGAATGCACGCAGTAGCTGTTGTTGCGCGCGGCCGTGCGCGTCACCTGTGAAGGCTTTAGGCCTTTGCGAATTCAAATTGCAGCAAATAATGTCCTCCACTCCGTAGTGCAGCTCCAGCGCTCCAGTAGCTTCACCGTTATCCAGTACGGTGTCCAGGGAAACTTTACACTGTCGGATGGGTCGTATTATTCGATGTTTGCACTGTATCCAGGTGAGTAATCCACTTTCGAACAGGTAATCCAGTAAACGACAAGTCAATTTCCACGTAAACCAACGATATATCCAGGGCGGGTTTTTTACTTAATGTAGTGGCTATTTGTCCATAAACTTAAACAAAAACAAATAATAACAAACTTCTCAAATGGCCACTCGAGGCTACGTCATGGTTAGGCTTTACGCAGGTTCAGAGGTACCAAAGCAAAGTAATGTCCATAACAAGATTGAGTTTGAGGCGGTTTATTCACACACATAAGCAAGCTCACAGACATTTCTGCTGCCTCTCTCACGCTGGTAAAAAACCATATGCCCTCTGTCATGATTCTGCCCTCTTGTCATTTCATTTCTCTAGTCTTGAGGCAGGATCATGACAGACCCATGTTTTGTGTGCAAGCACATGGTCTTGTGTTTTGAGCCATGTGCTTGTGTTGTCTCGTTATGTTACCCCGCCCCCTTGTTATCCTCGTCTCGTCATTATTGTCTAGTCAGTTTCACCTGTCCTTGTCTAGTCAGCTTCACCTGTCTTTGTCATTAGTGTCTCCCTTTTTAATCCCCTTGGGTTTGCTGTCCTGTGTCGGTACATTGTCAAACATTGTGAGTTATTCTCTGTGAGTATTTTGTCTGAAACCTGTTTATTGAGAATTGTGAGTTTGTTTCCTGTCAAGTCAGAGTCTTCGTTTGTCATCGTGTCTTAGTCTACCTCCAGTCCTGTTTTGCCCCATCGTGGGTTTTGTTTTCTGTTTTGTCATCATTAAACCCCTTTTGAGTTATTTGCTGTCTGCGCATGGGTTCGTTCCTCCATCCTCATGACAGAATGTACCGACCAGAGAAGAACCCAGCAGACCGTTTGTCCTTCTCTGCCAAGCATCGTCCGGACCCCCTTGAAGAAGTCTGGTTGTCTTCCCCCCTCAACAAGAGAATGTCAGGACGTTCGTTTGAGGGAACCCGTCTGGTCAGGTTTCGTGGGACCCGTGGAGGCCGCAGTAGAGGCGGTGGTCGTGAGGAGTCATCGTCTTCACCTTCTGCTCGACTGCCGGTTATCCCTGAGGGTCTCCGGATAGGGGTCGCGATGTTTGGAAGCCCGGTTGACTCTTCCATGACTCCTAGAGCTCCGTCCACCCCTTTTGATCTTCGTGGAAAACGAGGAAGACGGCTGTCGTGGGAGTCGGCGTCAGAGTCCTCCTCCGCAGAGCCTGCTGTACCTGCGGTGGTTTCCGCTGAACTTCCCCAACCCGTCTCAGCTTCTCGACCTAGGAGAAAGAGGAGGAAGAGGGGAGCCTCCCGTTCTTCGCCCGCTGCAGTCACAGAGCCCGCTGCAGTCACAGAGCCCGCTGCAGTCACAGAGCCCGCTGCAGTCACAGAGCCCGCTGCAGTCACAGAGCCCGCTGCAGTCACAGAGCCCGCTGCAGACACAGAGCTCGCTGCAGACAGCGCTTCTTCCGAGTCAGATTTGAGCGCTTCATCCGAGTCTGTGTTCATGTGTACCGAGTCTGATTCAGTGAGTTCAGTTCCCGCTCCACAGCCGTCTGCTACGTCCCCTGTTCTGTGTCCTGTTCCTTTTCCCGCTGTTTCCCCAGTCAGAAGTCTTGTCTCGCCACCCTCAGCTTCCCCTGTCGTGATTCCCTCTCCGTCGTCCACTGTTCCTCCTGTCCCTAATCAACCCCGGACTGTTTCCTCCAAGACTCCTCATGTGTCCCGATCCAAACCTGCCCGGAATCCTCGTCCCAAGCCCTCATCCCGTGGACCTAAGACCCCCAGCACACCCATCCACCCTGGACCATCCCCCATGAACTCTGTGTTTCCCCCGCCCCCCCTCCCTTGTTTGTTTGTTTGTTATTTTTATTGATGCATCCCAACCCCATTATTGTATATTCTTGTATGCCGTTGCTTTTATTTGTCATGTTTTGTTGGTTTGTGTCTGTTTCCCAGTCTGTCATGTCTCGTGTTTGATGTCCTCTTTTGGAGCGTCTGGTAGCCGCTCCTTAAGGTGGGGGTTCTGTCATGATTCTGCCCTCTTGTCATTTCATTTCTCTAGTCTTGAGGCAGGATCATGACAGACCCATGTTTTGTGTGCAAGCACATGGTCTTGTGTTTTGAGCCATGTGCTTGTGTTGTCTCGTTATGTTACCCCGCCCCCTTGTTATCCTCGTCTCGTCATTATTGTCTAGTCAGTTTCACCTGTCCTTGTCTAGTCAGCTTCACCTGTCTTTGTCATTAGTGTCTCCCTTTTTAATCCCCTTGTGTTTGCTGTCCTGTGTCGGTACATTGTCAAACATTGTGAGTTATTCTCTGTGAGTATTTTGTCTGAAACCTGTTTATTGAGAATTGTGAGTTTGTTTCCTGTCAAGTCAGAGTCTTCGTTTGTCATCGTGTCTTAGTCTACCTCCAGTCCTGTTTTGCCCCATCGTGGGTTTTGTTTTCTGTTTTTGTCATCATTAAACCCCTTTTGAGTTATTTGCTGTCTGCGCATGGGTTCGTTCCTCCATCCTCATGACACCCTCGCGCCTAAGGTTCCTCCCACCTTGACCTACTTATGCTAATGACCATAGCACCATGTGACCAATAAACGACAATACAAGTAAAGCATAAATACAAAATAAACAAATTAACTTTAACAGGAAAAGAAAACAAATATATTAGACTATAATTTAATTTAAGCCCAAAATAAACAAAAATACAAAATAGCTCCAACACAAATACTTCTTCTGCTGTACTCCTAAGAACCTCACTATTTTTTTTATTTAAAACATCATTATCTTCCTCACCATTATCATTAATTTCAAACTATTTATCATGACATATCTGTAAATACAACTCCCAATCCCCTGATTTAAAATTCCACCTAGGAATTCTTTCCAAGACTGTTTTTAATAATTCTACTCCAATTGTACTACAAACAGGAAAATGATCACTACCAATAGTACTTTCATTCAATACTTTCCAATCACACCTACAAGCTAAATTTTCTGACACTATTGTCAAATCTAACACAGAATATTTGCATTTAGAAAGATTAA
The DNA here is from genome assembly GCA_029959095.1 of Rhinichthys osculus. Classification (NCBI taxonomy): domain Eukaryota; kingdom Metazoa; phylum Chordata; class Actinopteri; order Cypriniformes; family Leuciscidae; genus Rhinichthys; species Rhinichthys osculus. The sequence continues at coordinate 7,844,844 of JARWKJ010000020.1, read as the reverse complement.
CTCTTGTGCAGCTTCCGTCATTAATGCATACTAGCTCTCCCCAGTCCAGCATATCTTCTATGATCAATCCATTATAATCAGTATTAAAACTCCCCTATAAAGTACTGTGTGCATTAAAATCACCACACCACACCCTTTTAAAGTCTCCAATTCCTCCAATGTTTTCCATCATTTCCTTAGTTAGCTTGTCACATGGGTTATAAAAATTAATTACCCTAATACTCTGATTTCCTTCCCACACTTCCACGACCACAGCCTCAAATTCATTATTATCCCAACGCATTCTCACCCCAAGGCGTCATATTTTGTCATATTTTGACATTCTTCAAAATCCGACGCACATGGCACCCTTTAGCGTCAATATGAGACGGGTAGGTTTAGGTCTGGGGTAGCGTTAGGTTATGACACCTTGGGATCTGCGTCTCATATTGACGCTAAAGGGTGGCCATGTGCGTCGGATTTAGACGAAATGTCAAAAGCGTCATCTATATGACGCCTTGGGTATGCCTCTCATATTGACGCTAAAGGGTGCCCTGTGCGTCAGTTTTTGAAGAATGTCAAAAAAGCGTCACCTATATGACGCCATAAAAGTTGCTACTCCACCACCATTTCCTTTAATTCTGTCTTTCCTAATTGTCTCATATCCACTAATCAGAAAATTTAACTGTGGCTTAAGCCATGTTTCCTGAACACAAATAATATCAGGGTACACATCACAATTTGCTATAAAATGCTTAAATTCTTGCCCATTTGCAATTAAACTTTTTGCATTCCACTGCAAGATTACAAAAACCATTATGAGCCCCCACATGCTGTCTGACTGTTTGTTCCTTGTACCACCAGTCTTTCATTTATCATGTCAACAGATATGTTCCTCAGTTCCAAATATTTTTCTGCAGCTCTAATGATTATCTTAATCCTTTCTGATCTACTTTCAGTCTGTGCTGAACAATTCACCACTTCTGCTACAAACGCTATGAATGAGACTTTGTCTTCAATCAATTCAATTTTTTCAGTTGGTGTTGGCATCTTACTTGGTTGTGATTGTACCCTAACAGGGGATTCCTCTACCATGACTACTTTAGGGGTTTGTTTTACCTTTTTAAGTGCTTGAGCAAATGTTTTTCCTTCTTCCATTCTCACATTTTGAACCTTAATTGCATCTTTCCTTACTTCACAACCTCCATAAGATGCACTGTGCTCTCCCCCACAATTACAGCATTTTGGGGTTTTACTTTGTCCACATTTACCATACTCATGATCGCCTCCACATCTTGCACATCTTTGTTTGCCTCTACATACAGCAGCCACATGCCTGTATTTTTGGCATTTAAAACACCTTACTGGAGGAGGGATGTATAATCTGACTGCATAACTGACAAATCCCAAAAAAACTCTTTCTGGTAATTTGACCTCATCAAAAACCAACATAATTGAAAGACTGTCCGTTTTCTCATTATTTCTGAAACATTTCAAGCGTCTTACTTCCTTAACTGCTGCCCCTTTTACATTTCTTTTGATCGTCTCGTCTGAAACATCCAAAGGAATTCCAGATATTACACCTCTAATCCAATTTCTCTCTTCTGGAATGAAGCATTCTACTTTATGTCCGATCATTGATTTAATTCCCAGAGCTGCTTTTTGTTGACTACTATCTTTACAAAATAACAACAGTCTTCCATCCTTCAAAGTTTTTACATTCTCTACAATCCCTATACTTTCTTTGATTGCTTTTGTAAGTCTCAAAGGGTTGATGTTACTCACAGAATCGGAAGCAAACTTAAGCATTACTTTAAATGCCTTCTTCTGTCCTTGAGCCAGTTGACTTCCCTTGTCACTTTCCGAGTCTGAAATTAACTCACGGCATTTCTTCCTTTTCTTTGTTTTAACTACGTTCCATCCTAAACTTGAATTTCCCCCACTATCTTCCTCAATCCTATCATCCTCCATTTCCGGATCGCTTCCGGAATCTCCGTCAGATCCTACCATCGATGCTGTCATTTCCCCTCTGACCCACGCTGACCTGAAAGAGGAGCAGCGGGCCGACCCAGCAATTCGAGAAGTCATCTACCAGCTTGAGACAGGAGAAAAGGTTTCTTCCGCTGTTCGAGAGGAACTCCCTGAGCTTCCCTTGTTGTTACGGGAGTGGAATCGGTTGGAGCTGGATGATGGAGTTTTATACCGGAGAAAACAGGACGAAGATAAACTTGTCCTTCAGCTTGTTCTGCCCCCAGTGTTGCGTTCTACCGTCCTGAAGAGTCTCCATAGTGACATGGGGCACATGGGCATAGAGCGAACCCTGGACTTGGTGCGGCAGCGGTTCTTCTGGCCAAAGATGGCCGCTAATGTTGAGAACTTCATCAAAACCTGTGGTCGGTGTATAAGACGTAAGACTCTTCCCGAAAGGGCAGCTCCTTTAGTAAATATTCAAACCAGTCGTCCTTTGGAACTAGTATGTATGGATTTTCTAACCCTTGAGCCGGACAGCAGTAACACCAAGAACATCTTGGTACTTACTGATCACTTCACCAAATTTGCAGTCGCTATTCCAACTGCGAACCAGAAAGCCAAAACTGTGGCGAAGTGTCTGTGGAACGACTTCATGGTTTGCTATGGCATTCCAGAACGCCTACATTCTGACCAAGGGCCAGACTTTGAGTCTAAGCTGATTAAAGAGCTCTGCGATGTAGCCGGCATCAAGAAAACTCGGACTACGCCATACCATCCCAGGGGTAACCCTGTTGAGCGCTTTAACCGGACGTTGTTAAACATGCTGGGAACTCTCGAGAGCAAGCAGAAGGCTAAGTGGAGGGAGTACGTTAAACCTCTTGTCCATGCGTATAATTGCACGCGGAATGAAGTAACGGGGTTCACACCTTATGAACTCCTGTTTGGTCGATCACCACGGCTCCCGGTTGACTTAGCTTTTGGGTTGCCAGTCCGTGACTCTTCCTCTCCTTCGCACTCTCAGTATGTGAAGGACTTAAGATCACGTCTCGAGGAGAGCTATAAACTTACGTGCCAGAACGCTCAGAAGTCAGCTAAAAGGAACAAAAGTCGGTTTGATCAACGTGTAAAACCTGCAAGCTTGGATGTTGGTGACCGAGTACTGGTTCGGAATGTCAGAATCCGAGGGAAACACAAGCTCGAAGACAAGTGGGAACAAGAGGTGTATGTGGTTGTGAAACGTGCCGGGGATCTTCCAGTTTACATTGTGAGACCAAAGACCGGGGGGGCCCTAATCGCACTCTCCACCGTGATCTGCTCTTACCCTGTGGCTTCCTATCGGCTTCTGCTACAGAGGATTTTCCAGAAGATTTTCCTGCTCAAAAACCCCATACTCGCAGCCAGAGTCACAACTGCACTGACCAAGTTGATGTTTTTGAGGATGAGGATACAGTGGATGCTGAACTTACCATCCTTGGGAGTTTTCCTCAGTTCCCAATGAAGTTCAGTGTGGAAAGAGCGAGTGGATGTGAACAAGAACCAACGATCGGTGACATTGTGGGGTCGACATTGCCGACAACCCCAAGTGACGCTGATTCTGTTCCATCTTTTCCACAAAGCCCTGCACTAAGACCTTCAATTGCAACTTCATTTGAAGACCATTTACCTGAAGTTGAAGAGTCCTGGCCAACCACTGGTGAAGATTCATCCATGTCCAGATGCGAGGTAGAAACTCCTGTGGAAGAACCTGGAAGTCCTCTACCAGAACCGATAACCGAACATGTTACAGCAGAGATGGAGCTACCTGTAGGAGGAGAATTGGAATTTCCTGTGGAAGAAATAACTATCAATGTGCCTGAAGCTGAAGTGCTTCTGGAGCCTGAGGTTGAAGCTTGTGAGCCGGTCCAATCTGAGTCATCTGTGGGTCCTATTGTTCATAGTTCTGTTACTGTCCACAGTGATACATTGGGATCTGATGTAGTACCCAGACGTTCAGGGCGCCAGCGTCAACCCCTTCAACGCCTTCATTATGCAGTATTGGGCAACCCATTAATTTCAGTCGTTCAAACTCTTTTTCATAGCTTGTCTAATGTTTATACAGAGGCCCTTAGTCACGCCGCTGCAGCAGACTCTATCCCTAAACTGTAATAGTTTGCTTCTGCAGTTTTATGCAACGGGACGTGCATGATTTAAGGGGGGAGGGTGTAACCGATGGTTTTTGCCTTATATTCTCCTTATTCGCGGCTCCCTTTTGTGTTCGCGTTGTCGCGAGACTTCGTGAAGTATCGCGAGACTTGAGTAGAAGTGTTGCGTCATTTCCTTTAAATACCGCCGCGCGCTGTTGTTTGGTATGTGTGTGCGCGAGCTGTGTGTTGAGCTGCTGCAGGTAGGCGTTTAGCCCTGTAAAACATTTTATTAATTAAACTGCTGGTTTATCTATTATGTATGCCAATCTTTTAGATTGCCTCTACCGTTGCAAATGACTGCTGTTGAGTGACTTAATGATGTGGGAACTGGTGAGTTGTCACTGTTTGTTATACGGTGCTAAAAGTGTGTTGAATGTGTATATGGTTCTGTTAGCCGGTGCTGGCGCTGGCTGTGCTTAATCATACTGAGTCTGACTATATATACACTTTGTGCTTATTTAAATGAGCAAAACATCAATAATTAGGGATGCACCGATCCACATTTTTTCACTTCCGATCCGATCCCGATACCTGAACTTGGATATCGGCCGATACCGATACTTTTCCGATACCAGAGCTGTGTTTGCTTTAATATTATTATTATCATTATTGTTGATTTTATATGATGCTGAAAAAAAACTCCTCTCTACAGGCAAGTATGATATGTACGTATGTATGCATGTATGTCAATATATATATATATATATATATATATATATTAAACAATAGATAAACAAAAGATAGGCAATTAAACAAAGATACACATTATACAGGCCTACACAGTGCTTTAATTTCAGGAAGGTCTACTAACATTATTCAGGTATGGTCTAAAAATAATTATAATAAAGTAATCAAAAGTAAAATAGCACTGCAAAGTTTATCATAGATAGATTTATGCTTATTAAAGCTAAAGTTATTCATTCAAGAGCTGTGAGTGATTTTCTCTTTGCCTTTTGTTGTTTGATTCTCAGTAATGGAGCAATCGTCAGCATGTTTATTAGACTGCTTCCCCTTTAAGAACGAGTGCACCATATTTTCTCCCAACTATTTCCATAACTACGTCCATTTTAGACAAACTGTTTAAGTGAATCTCCAAGCCGGTCATTTTGACATTTTTGTGTAGGCTACATTTGATCGTTTAGACGTGCATATGAAGCCCAAAGTATAATGTGCTTGTCTCGTTGCGGTCTGTTTCGGAGCGCGCGACGCGGGAACAGCTTCTCTTGCGCAGATTTTTGTGCTTTTAATAGATTTTTTTATTATTAAAAGCGTCCCGCAATTTAGCAACAGAAGAGACTGCATTTTACAACAATCACCGATCATGCTGATGGGCTGTCGTGTTGTGCGCGCTGTGGCACCGCCTGAGAGATCTCTCTCTTTCTCTTCTGGACTGCGAATAGCAAACATGCATCACAGACAAATGGTTTAATTAGTACGGCTTTGCAAACATTGCATTTTGCTGTCTTGCTCTGCTGTGGTGTTTCCAGTGGGAAGTATTTCCACCATAGGATTTCCACACAGCGAACATGTTGGCAGCTCAATGCTATCCTGCTAGCTGGCTGCAAACTGCGGAATGGATTTCCTGAGGGGGGGTCTCTGTGTCTCATTGAGCCGCATTTCCGTTCAGGATATCCATTCCACAGTTTGCAGCTAGCTAGCAGACTAGCCGGCGGGCCGCGGGAATCACTTTTGGAGTCGTTTCAGCAGACTACGTTAAAGCGCAGACATGGCTCATGGATATCGGATATCTCCGCAGGTTGGATCGGGAAAATCCGATACGTGAATTACGCTGGTATCGGTCCCGATACCGATACTGGATCGGATCGGCCCCATCCCTATCAATAATTAATCTTAATATTGTTGAAATATGAAGTTATCAACTATTCTTTGATTCTGAAATGTATTTTGAAGTTATTTATCGATATTGTCTATTTATAAGAGTATTCTTGCTGATTGTTAAATTATTTATTGCTACATGCAGTATTTATATTGAATCATGTACATGATGAAACGAATGAACTGAGATCATGATTATGATAATATGATGACTTTATTATATTATGATTACGGTGATTAGTTGCGATGCTTGGAACCAGAATGATGTATTAATTGGTCCTGTTTTGTACAGGCCAGGTTCTGTGCATTGATGGCGAGCCACTAGGCCCAACCCTGATGCATTGGAGTGCATGCATCTACCGGTGTGGTAGGAGGTGCTGCAGCTGCTAACTTTGCTACACCTGCGCACACACCCTCAGAGACATTTTCACACACCTATGGACACTTTATACATCTATATATTGGTACTGATCTTATGAACTGTTCCATCCTGGACTCTTTGGACTCTGTCTGTCTCGTGGCTGTGTGTTGTGAACCGCGGCGGCTTCAATATGGAGCTAATAATATGACAAAATGATTTGAATTTGAATTGTGTAAATTTGAATTATTTGCAAGTGTAATCTAACAAAATTGAATTTTAGGTGGTAGTTTAAATAGTTCTGAATTTGATTTTTTTAAACGAATATTGAACATTTGAAATTTAAAAAATTGAAAGGTTTTTATGGCTGAATTTTATAGACATATATTTTCAAACAGCTAGTTTTTTTGTTCTGAATTCAAATACTGCAAATATTCAGTTTAAAAAAATACAGATTCAAGTTTTCAAGATGAAGAAATTCGGAACTTCAAATTCAGTTTTCTAAAATTCAATCTCAAAAATTCAAACTCAAAAATTCAGGTCTTACAGAAAGTAGGTCACAGGTCATCCACAGGGAAGAGTAGATGATCTCAGAAAAGTCGAACAGAGCATTTTGGTCCATTAGGGACTGCAGAAGGTTTCTTAAACATGAATGATTTTGTGTTTGTTAGGTAGCGTTCTCATCACGTGAGACATTTGTCTAAGCAGTCTCTGGTGTTTGTTTTAAAGTATATTTTGTGTAAAATTGATTAGAACGCCACCGTGTCACCTACACAGACAGGACGCGAGCGGCGCGACGCAACACAGTGCTTGAAGCGACTGTTGCAAAGAGCTGAGACTAGGTCACAAATAGGATGGGGAATCCGTGTGCTGTTGGGGATTTCACGGGTCGCGTCGCCATGTATGTATCGCTGCAGCCCGGAGACCTGCAGGTGGGAGGAGCTTACGCCGCAAGTGGGAGGAGCTTATGCCGCAAGTAGGAGGGATTTCACAAATGTGCAAGTAGGAGGAGTTTACGCCGCAAGTGGGAGGAGCTTATGCGGAAATCCCCAAGCTGTCATTGCCGAGGACGGCGGTGAATGAGAATGGCAGGAAGTTCTTGTCTAATATTGTGTTTTCTGTATTAATGACTTTATTTGTGTGATTTGCTGTTTGTATTGTTAAGATTTAATAAAAAAAAAATAAAAAAAAGAATGGCAGGAAGTAGCGACAGTAATGAAAATAAACGATCAAATATTACGTTCCTCATCATGGTCTGATTTCTTACAGCTTTGTTATTATTGTGTGTGTCCAATACCACTCACTGTCAATGATGAAGTCACGTCTTTACACCTTTTTACCATACTTAAAGTGATGGTGTTTTAAATTCATCAGGCTGTAGGCCTTATTTCAAGCATATTTCTGAATATTAGCTACATATTCTACAGTATCAAGTAAATTTACATTAAAATGTGATGCAATTGGACTCAGTGAAGTGAATGTGTAAATACATGAAAAACATTTCGCTAATGTAAAAAAAAAAAAAAAAAAGGTTACCATCCATCTTTACTGCACAATAAAAAAATAAAAAAAAAACAGAATAATGTTGTTCTGAACGTTTTACACATGTATTACATTTAAATCTCAGGGTGGATAAATTATTTTTTTCAATGAATAAAATCATGTACAAGTCACTCAGAATTGATTACAAAAGTGTTTATTTTATTTTATTATTTTTAGTTTTTTCTTTTGTTATTTGTAAGTACACTATATCAGCTCATTAGAACTGATCTGCATGCAGTGAAAACTGCAAAATCCAGGGTGGAAGGTTTCTGAATAAATGCCCTTGAGCTCGCCTTGCTTTCCCTTCCCAGCATAACCTGGTGGATACACAAGAAGCACAAGAAGAACTAGGGTTTATAGTTGACATTGAACATTTACGAATAATTTATCAGCTCTGTAGCTCCATGCCATGCAAGTGAATGGTGTCCAGAACTTTTTAACTCCAAGGGATGACATAAGTAAATTAGATTTTTAGTTTTCCTTTAGACTAACAACTAGTTTATTCATCACCAATTTACACAAAACGTACCAGGTATGCAGCATTTGTACTCAAACCCACACTCCAAACAAGTGGAGATTGAGTACATCCTCCAGAAGAGCTGTTTGTAGTGAGATGACTTATTTTTCCAGCATGCAACACCTGAGCTGAAAAAAATGAACATAACATTTAACATTATCAATGATGTTCTTGTTATGCGTTTTATTTTTTAATGTCAATATTTACATTCTAGCCATAAGAAGTGTGCCTGATTCTTGAAATTGTCATCCCCAACTATGTCCCTGAACCTTGAGCAAGCCAATGACAGGGGCATGTAGGCAGCATCTTCTTCTTGAAGAACAACTTCAAGTAGTATGGTCTTCAAGTAGACCATTAATCTAATTAATGGTCCAATATAATTTTTTTTTTTAAACGTATTCACCAATGAATACAACAACATTTCAAAATCTTGCCAACCCCTAATAGTATTAAGAACAGATATTAAATGAGTTTGATAGAGCAAGTAGTGTTTACACCTGCTGATTTTCATCATCACTGAAACACTTTGCTACTCCTTTTCACTCAAAGGGTCTGCAGAATATATTTTTACTGAAAGTAAAAGTAGTGTTATGAGCGAGTCACTAAATCATTCCGTTCCATGACTTCCCAAAACAGTTTACAGAGTGAACAAGATTTCTTCACTTCTTTAAGGGATTCTTAAAAACACCACGTGTTAAAAGTACAGCTAATTTTTTTCACACTTACTCTAAAAAGACATTTTCAAGCAAGATGGCACACCACCATTTTCTTATGTTCTTCATGTTTAGCTGTGTACATAAAGTAATGAATTAGTATAATTTTCAATTATATTAAAATGCATGTAGCTACAAAAAAATTAATACTTACTTCAGTGAAGTCAAACTTCTGTCCCAGAACAACATACAGTGCATACTATAATATGCAAAGAAACACAAAAAAAGTTAAATGGTTAACAGCAATTGATTACGATTGGATACGATCTCCTATTCATAGTGAATATAACAATAATATTTTGGTCAACTTACACCCATGTACTACCACCCAAGATAAATGGGACTGAAGGTGGCCTGTTGCGTGGAAGTTCTCATCAAATTTTATATTGTCCTTAGGACAAAGCGGACAGTGAAACTGTGTGTGCCTCTGGTGCCACTGGTATGCCTCAAGAGTGTCCTGCACATCTTTCACTGATAAGTGAACCTAAAACACAATAAGATGCGTTTCACATTTTATTCACTGATTGATATGAGTAATACATTTTATAAAATAAATTATGATACTAAAATGTTTCAATTACATTACATTACATTACATTGTGGATTACAGAGAAAAAGCATAACTACAATGATAACAAGTTTTAAAAGAATTGCATGCATTGTACAATTAAGTTAGGAGTTGTATTCTAATATCAAATCCATTTACAAAACGTTTAAGACATTTACAATTTGAAAATCAATGCAGTCCTAAAACGTACAAAAATTACACTGCCACAATACGTTATTATGGTCTTCAGAATCCATAATCTGGAGAGCAAATTGTAGAAATCATGCACGTTACAGATTTTGTAATTTGTGTGCTACTAAAAAAAACTACAGAAATTTATTTGGATACACTTTACCCTTATTCTTTTTTAAAACATCAAGACTAAACAGTGTACAAACGCCATAATGAAATGGTCTTTTTCAGAACTTATAATGCTTTTTTACAAAACTAAAAACTTAACAACAAGCTTACCCCTTCATCTCAACGGCACGCTGACATGTGAACGCTGACATTTTCTTCTTTGTTTTTTAATCGCAACAAAAACTTACACATTACCGCCACCAACTGTGGAGCATAAACCAATAGCTACTACAACACACAGGTGATACTAAATAAACCAATCAAAATCCTCTGGAAGTTTGTACAGCCCACTTGCGGCTAAAGCTCCACCTACTTGCTGCTAACCCACCCATTTGCAGCTGGCTCCGACCTCCGTTTATACCCTACTCCGCGTCGCTCCGCTCGCGTCCGGTCTAGACAGCGTCGTACATGTAAGCATACAGTACGAGAGGGTGTGCTGTATCGTTAATACGACGCGAACCGGAGTGCTTGCAACCCCTTCACGGCCGTTTCACACCGCATGCGTGAGCAGCGCGTATTTTTTCGGCGTGCATGTTAATCAATGAGTGCATCCACACCGGGAGCAGCGCGTGAGCAGCGGTGAAGCGGGGGTTTCGGCGTTGAATCTGTTTTTGCTGCTCTTCTCCATGCTCAATTAAAGTGAATACACTTTTGATGGACAAAATTTCACACAAAAAGTGCCCAAAATGCACAGAATAAGCATTTCTAGTGAGTTTTAACAAGAACTTGAGTTGGCAAAAAAAAGAAAATGAAGACTAAAATAGTTAAACTTGTTTTTAATTATTCAGTTTGGGTGAATATATATTATATAAATATATATTATATTTAAAATAAATATAATGGTGTATTATATAGAAAACTAGTGTAAACTAGCCAGAAAATATTATATATAATTTAAACTTTCTTTTAGTTTATGTAACAGACAGCTACAACCCAAATTAAACCCAAGTGTGCGGTTTTGTGTGTGTGTGTGTTTTGTAGTCTTGTAAACATATAGAAAGTATGACTGAAAAGAATATTGGAGCTGTTTTCTGGATTGTTTTGTTATTTAACATTTATATATGAATGCTGTACACCTCCCCATAACAAACTTTCAAGACTATCAATTTTATAAATTACCAACTTCTAAAACTTCTTTGTAAAAAATTGCTCGCATATATGTAGCTTTGGAGCCGAGCTGATGTGACACTGTACAAAAGCTTCCAGTGTAAAATCAATTTTACACAAAATATACTTTAAAACAAACACCAGAGACTAAATGTCTCACGTGATGAGAACGCTACCTAACAAACACAAAATCATTCATGTTTAAGAAACCTTCTGCAGTCCCTAATGGACCAAAATGCTCTGTTCGACTTTTCTGAGATCATCTACTCTTCCCTGTGGATGACCTGTGACCTACTTTCTGTAAGACCTGAATTTTTGAGTTTGAATTTTTGAGATTGAATTTTAGAAAACTGAATTTGAAGTTCCGAATTTCTTCATCTTGAAAACTTGAATCTGTATTTTTTTTAAATTGAATATTTGCAGTATTTGAAATCAGAACAAAAAAACTAGCTGTTTGAAAATACATGTCTATAAAATTCAGCCATAAAAACCTTTCAATTTGTTAAATTTCAAATGTTCAATATTCGTTTAAAAAAAATCAAATTCAGAGCTATTTAAACTACCACCTAAAATTCAATTTTGTTAGATTACACTTGCAAATAATTCAAATTTACACAATTCAAATTCAAATCATTTTGTCATATTATTAGCTCCATACTTCAAGCACCTTTTTATGATTGAGTGAATTCTGAAATTGTTGTATGCTCATTAATAACTTTGAACTGAATACCTCCTATGTGCACATGTAAATATTGTAAATACTTGTTGTCTTATATGTAATACAATTCACAATTGCACTGCAGCCATGACTCTTGTGTATCATTGAACTCTACCATTTCCTCCCTGAGCCAAACAAAGATCTTCTGATACTGGTCCACTAATTTATTTATATTTGCAGCACTTATATATGCTATACGTGCATAATTTGTTAAAAGTAGTGGCGGGCAGATCGAGGCTTTGTGAAGCAATGAAACAGTTGAACCAAATGTATGGCAAGCCAAGAGGGTCAGAATTACGCTATAGATTAATCGCGTTTACAGCCAAACGCCGTAAAATACTGCGTTTTAAAACGTATTTCGCGCGTTTTTTACGCCGTTGTAATTACAGACGCCGTAAAAAACGCGCGAAATACGTCAATGACGCCGTTTTCCACGGCGTTTTATTGTGCATGGAAAGCGCCGCTTTTTACGCCGTTCATCTTGCCATATGACGGTGTAAAAAACGCCGTTTTGGTTGAACAGAGCGCGCGTTATTTTACGGCGTTTTGCTTATAGTATAATGAGCCACGCCCGCTGTTTTACACAGCCAGTAAGTTTGAACTGTTATCTCCCAATCAATGATGAACTGAGTCAGACCAGAACAATTCAGCACGGATCATTATAGCCAAGGATTATTCGAATCTGTGAATGGTTTATAATTTTTTGTGTATTGCCTACCTACACTCACAATAAAAACAAAACATTGCTTGTATAATGAAGAAAACAAACAGCTTTCCTTTCCGTGAACTTGCCTCTCAAAAGCAATCATTTTCACCATGAATCGAAATAAATTTTGTGTATAGATAGGCTATTTATTCCTTTTATAGGCTATGATTTTATCCTTTTTTTTTTTTTTCTTGTTCACAGAAGTGCTACAGGTGCATACGATGAATCTTCTGTTCTTTATGCAGCTATTTGTGCATGCAGGCTAAAACTAAATCTCTGGAAATACATGTTTGTGTGTTTTAATGGGTCACAGACACGTGTTTATTTTAATTTAACAATCTTGTCAGTTAATGGAGATGATCGCGTCGGTTGTAGGTCGCAGGGGGAAAAAAACCCTAAATGAATCCAATTTGTTGATAAAAGGAAACATTTCTAATTTTCGTTTAGTTTAAGTTGTTCAACTAATACTTATATTTTCCTTTATTTCCGGTTTATGTCGATTAGCATAACTGTTTTTAATAGTTTTAATTTTAGTAAACTAACCCTGAACATCCACAGATCTGTAGCCTAAATTTTGCTCTTTTAAGACACTAATATTTACAAATAAATATATATATATATGTTTGTCATACACTGAAAAAAACAATAAGTCAAATTTACTTAATTTTTTCAAGGCAAGTTTTTGAACTAATATTTGAGTAAATTTCACACATAGAATTAATTAAACTCTACTTTAATAAGTTAAGTGAAAGTAACTTAAGAAATTAAATAATTTTTACTAAGCTAATAAAAGGTTGAGTAATATCTATTTGGTTGAATTTTTCTTTGTAATACATTTCACTCATTACAACATTGATTTAGATTTTACTTTTTAAGTGTATGCTTTACTTACACACGTCTAAGACTCAATCAATTTGATAGATATAGTGTGTCACCATATCTTCATTTCAGTTGTATGTGTGAACGCTGAGAGCTCAATACTTGGTACACAATACACAATGACGGTAACATTTGATGGATCATTTTTGTATTTGAATGTGTCATTTTAAGTCGAAAATGAACTCCAAATGTCACAAAATGGCAAGTTACTAATCCTAACAACAAAAGCAATGATAAAATAGTGTAAATACAGCTGGAAAACAGTGATAAATCAACCTCATTAATTATTCAAGGCCCAGTGCATGATGGGAACACCAGTATCAGAAAAGTTGAGTAATTTTACTTAATTTTATAATGTTGATGTTTACGCTTTCATTTCTACACGACTCAATTGAGTACTACTATAGAATTTACTTATTTTTTTTTTATTCTTGCCTGAACTAATTTTTTCATGTAAATTACATTGTTTTTTTCTGTAGTATTTACTTCACCACAAAATCATTTTTATCAGTGTAAAATAATTTACCAATGCATTATTTTTATAGACTATGACCTAACCTTTTGACAGATTTGGAAAAATAGGCCTACATTTTTTGCATAATTTTTGCTTAAAAAATAAAGCATTCATAAATTATTTTATGATAAACATATTACTGTCTTAAGTGAACTCGTTTATAGTTATACACTTTAATAATAATAACAATAATAATAATTATTATTATTATAATTACTACATTTCAGGCTTTTACATTAGGCTACATTTAAATGAACAAATTAGAAATGGGTGCATGGAGGAATATAGCCTCCCATACTATAGCGAATGTATAAATCTTGCCGCAAAGCACCGGCAAAAGTAGGCTAATGATATTAAATGTTTCTGAACAAATAACGAGGTATTTTAATTATTTATTAATAAACTAATGTTTTCTAAATCAGGCAGCTAACATATCTCCATCTCCGCTGTAAAGGGGATGCGCCAGAGAGAAATGCACCTTTCATACGGATTATGACTACGATATAAATAATATTCTATAGTAGGCTATATATTATTATAAATAATTTATATATCCTATATATATATATATAAATATATATAAAATATTATATATAACCTATATACGATATATATGTGTCTGTGACTGTGAGGCTATACGTTGTTTTTCAGTTCATTTGAGACGCGCTCCAGTTCACGGAGAGCATGAAAGTTATTTTACAAAAGCACATTGTTTTCTTGTTATTGTGAGTTTACACAAATATACTTAGTTGCGAATGATGTATTATTCTTTTCTTTATGACCAGAAATTAGGGAGTATTTTAAGTTGTTTCCATGGTTGTTAGGAAAACGAAAGTGATGCAAGTCACCGGCGCCTCCATGTCATGCAGGCTAAGCGCGCTCCACAATAATGGTGGAATATGCTGGAATAGACGATTTAATATGAATGATGAGCGTCAAAATCTTGTGGTTATTTGTGATAATCCTAGCCTTTTATTATTATTGTCTAAATAATAAATTATTAGACTGACATTGTGACTGACTGACTGTGACTGTATTATGACTGACATTTGACGAATTGCTTTGTTCCTTTTTTGTAAGTTTTGGACAAAAGTGTCTTCTAAATATGTAGCCTAAAATGTAATAATAATAATAATTATTATTGTTATTATCATTATTTGAGTGTATAACTATAAACGAGTTCACTTAAGTAATAGGCTATGCTTAGGCCTATCATAAAATAATTAATGAATGCTTTATTTTTTAAGCAAATATTATGCAAAAAATGTAGGCCTGTTTTATCCAAAACTGTAAAAGGTTAGTTAGCCTATAAAAATAATGCATTGTTAAATTATTTTAGGACAAACATATATATATATATATATATATTTGTAAATATTAGTGTCTTAAAAGAGCTAAATTTAGGCTACAGATCTGTGGATGTTCAGGGTTAGTTTACTAAAACTAAAACTATTAAAAACAGTTATGCTAATCGACATAAACCGGAAATAAAGGAAAATATAAGTATTAGTTGAACAACTTAAACTAAGCGAAAATTAGAAATGTTTCCTTTTATCAACAAATTGGATTCATTTAGTGTTTTTTCCCCCCTGCGACCTACAACCGACGCGATCATCTCCATTAACCGACAAGATTGTTAAATTAAAATAAACACGTGTCTGTGACCCATTAAAACACACAAACATGTATTTCCAGAGATTTAGTTTTAGCCTGCATGCACAAATAGCTGCATAAAGAACAGAAGATTCATCGAATGCACCTGTAGCACTTCTGTATTCTCACCTGTAGTGAACAAGAAAAAAAAACAGGATAAAATCATAGCCTATAAAAGGAATAAATAGCCTATCTATACACAAAAATTTATTTCGATTCATGGTGAAAATGATTGCTTTTGAGAGGCAAGTTCACGGAAAGGAAAGCTGTTTGTTTTCTTCATTATACAAGCAATGTTTTGTTTTTATTGTGAGTGTAGGTAGGCAATACACAAAAAATTATAAACCATTCACAGATTCGAATGATCCTTGGCTAAAATGATCCGTGCTGAATTGTTCTGGTCTGACTCAGTTCATCATTGATTGGGAGAGAACAGTTCAAACTTACTGGCTGTGTAAAACAGTGGGCGTGGCTCATTATACTATAAGCAAAACGCCGTAAAATAACGCGCGCTCTGTTCAACCAAAACGGCGTTTTTTACGCCGTCATATTGAATTCAATTCAATTCAAATTTATTTGTATAGCGCTTTTCACAATACATATTGTTTCAAAGCAGCTTTACAGAAAGTGCATTTCAGAAATGTACATAGAAAAATACAGTTAGTTAATCATCATGTATTAATTTAGGGCATAACATATCGCCGGCGTTGAGTCGTCTCTTCACAGGCGTCGAGTCGTCTCATCGCAGGTGTTGGGGCATCTGAAGTCTCCGTGAGAGGCTGGATACAAACTGGAGCTGACGAACGCTATTTACCTCGGGACTAGCGTCCCGAGATAACAGCAGAAAAGCAGATGGGAAATAATTAGCCTAGCTGCTGTTCATAATATTAATGCATTTGATCTGATTCAACAGTGGTATAAAAGGTAAGCATTATGTGAATGCTTGGCTGAAGAGATGCGTCTTTAGTCTAGTTTTGAACTGGGAGAGCGAGTCTGAGCAACGAACAGTATCAGGAAGGCTATTCCAGAGTTTAGGAGCTAAATGTGAGAACGCCCTCCCTCCTTTAGTGGACTTAGATATCCTAGGAATGACCAGAAGCCTCGAATTTAGGGATCTTAAAGAACGCGATGGATTGTAGGGCGATAGAAGGTCCATTAAATACATAGGAGCTAAACCATTTAGAGCTTTATAGGTCAGTAGTAGTACTTTGTAATTGATACGGAACTTAATAGGTAACCAGTGCAGAGATGATAAAATCGGTGTTATGATCATATTTTCTTGACCTAGTAAGAACTCTAGCAGCTGCATTTTGGACTAACTGTAGCTTGTTTATTGAAGATGCAGGACAACCAGCTAATAAAGCATTACAGTAATCTAGTCTCGAGGTCATGAATGCATGAACTAACTTTTCTGCATCAGAAATAGATAGCATGTTACGTAATTTAGCAATGTTTCTAAGGTGGAAAAAGGCAGTTCTTGTAACATATGAAATATGATTTTCGAAAGACAAGTTGCGGTCTAGTATAACACCCAGGTCTTTTACTGTAGTGGATAAGGTAACAGGACATCCTTCTAAATTAAAGTTGTATTGTAATAGATTTTGTGGGTAGTTTTTTGGACCAGTAAGTAATACCTCCGTTTTATCTGGATTTAATAGCAGGAAATTACACGTCATCCAGCATTTTATATCTTTAAGACATTCTGTCAATTTAAATAGGTTAGTGTTTTCATCTGGTCGTGATGAAATATATAATTGAGTGTCATCAGCATAGCAGTGGAAATTAATTCCATGTTTTCTTATAATATTACCAAGTGGCAGCATATATATTGAGAATAGCAGAGGGCCTAACACCGATCCCTGCGGCACTCCATAGTCTACTGACGTTATCTTCGATTTTTCCCCATTTAAACAGACAAAATGGTAACGGTCTGATAAGTACGATCTGAACCAGCTTAATGCTTGTCCCTGAACACCAGTGTAGTTTTGTAGTCGATCCAAGAGTATTTTATGATCTACAGTGTCGAACGCAGCGCTAAGATCGAGTAGAACTAGTATTGAGATACAGCCTTGGTCAGAAGCTAAGAGTAAATCATTTGTAATTTTAACTAGCGCAGTTTCTGTGCTATGATGCGGTCTGAATCCTGACTGAAATTTTTCATATATCTCATTTTCTTGCAAGAAAGAGCACAATTGATCGGACACAATTTTTTCTAGTATTTTAGACATAAATGAAAGATTTGAAATGGGTCTGTAATTCGCTAAGTTATTTGGATCTAATTGCGGTTTCTTAATAAGAGGATTTATTACTGCCAGCTTGAATATTTTTGGAACATGACCTAAAAATAAAGACGAGTTAATAATATTGAGCAGAGGCTCTTCCACTACAGGTAACACTTTTTTCAGTAGTTTAGTGGGTATTGGATCTAATAAACATGTTGTTGGTTTAGATGCAATGATAAGTTTATTTAGCTCTTCCTGTCCTATAGTTGTAAAGCGGTGTAGTTGTTCTTGAGAGGCGATAATTGAGGCTGAATCATAAGACACCATAGAGGATTGTACATTTACAATTGTATTTCGGATGCTTTCTATTTTCTCATTGAAGTAATTCATAAAATCATTACAACTATACTGTAACGGAATATTTTGCTCTGGTGATGTCTGTTTATTTGTTAGTCTAGCCACGGTGTTAAATAAAAACCTTGGATTATTTTGGTTATTTTCTATTAGTTTGCGGAGATGCTCAGCCCTGGCTGCTTTTAGAGCCTTTTTATAACGTGACATACTGTCTTTCCACGCGATTCTAAAGACCTCTAAATTAGTTTGTTTCCATTTACGCTCTAAGTTACGAGTTTCTCTCTTGATAACATGTGTAGTACTATTGTACCATGGTGCTTTAGTTTTCTCTCTAACCTTTTTTAATCTAATTAGAGCAACAATATCTAATGTACTAGAGAAAATGGTGCTCAAACTGCTGGTAATTTCCTCTAGTTCATCTGTTTGTTTGGGTTCACTGAGCAGCTGAGATAGATCAGGTAAGCTATTTGAGAATCTATCTATAGTGGTCGGAAGGATTGTTCTGCCTGATCGATAACGCGGCGCAACATGACAAATTTCAGCAGTACGTATTATGCACGTTACCATGCAATGATCAGTGAGATCGTCACTTTGCGGTATAATATCTACAGTATATCGGTTGGATCGGTTCCGTATGATATAATTAAATCTAGTGTATGATTTAGACGATGAGTGGGACCACTGACGTTTTGCTTGACCCCAAAGGATAAATCTGTAAATGCAGTCCCTAGCGCATCATTTGTGTTATCTACGTGTATGTTAAAATCTCCAACAATTATTGCTTTATCGACATTGACCAATAGATCTGAGAGAAAGTCTGCAAACTCTTTTAGGAAATCAGCATAGGGCCCTGGAGGTCTATATACAGTAGCCAAGGCTAGAGATAATAGGGATTTCTTTCTTACATCTAAGAGCGTAACATTTAGCACAAGTACTTCAAACGAATTAAACCTGTGAGCTGTTTTCTGAGTAACATTAAGAATATCTCTATAGATTGTTGCAACACCGCCACCACGACCGATCTGACGGGGCTCATGCTTATAACAGTATCCTGGCGGAGTAGACTCATTTAGACCGAAATACTCTTTTGGTTTAAGCCAGGTTTCAGTAAGGCAAAGTACATCGAAGCTATTATCTGTGACCATTTCATTTACAATAACCGCCTTAGGTGTGAGCGATCTAATGTTTAGAAGACCTAGTTTTAGAAATTGTTTTTGTTCACTGATATTTAGATTTTCTGGTTTAATTACAATAAGATTTTTCCTAGATCCTACACTAGATTTATTGTTTGGCCTCACTAGACGAGGAATAGACACAGTTTCGATATAATGTTCTACACTACTTATATCAATTAAGTTGGGACAGCAAAGATTGTGATTTGGACTTTGACTTACTAGTCAGATGGTGTGTAACGTCTTGGAGATGTTGTCCGACAGCACAGCCGCTCCGATTCTGCTGGGGTGCAGGCCATCAGCGCGGAAGAGCCTAGGAGAAGCGGTTCCGGGTGGAGATCTCGAAGACCGGGAGGGGCGGAGAGGTTCTTGCTCTGGTCCTGGCTCGTGTCTTCCGCTGTGGGATCACCCAGGGTCCATGGCTTTGTGTCGGGGCCGGAGTGAATGAAGCCAGAGATGATCGCGTCCTCCTGGGCAGAGAAACGCACGGAGTAGACGAAGTCGGAGTCAAAAAGTTACTAACCACTGACTTGTGAGCATCGGCGCGTGACCTTTCAAGCGCTGATCGCCGATCCCGCAGCTCGGCTTGCTTCTCCAGCAGACCACGGATCTGCTTCTCCACCGATTCCAGCTCCAATCGTACCGAGATCAGCTCGAATGTGTCCTCACCTGCACTCATAGGTAACGTTAGACACACATCCGATATGTTCGCCATTATAACAGATGAACAGTAAATTAGTAGTGATACTACCAATATCACTACTAATTTAGGACTGGAATGCTGGATATAACCTGTATCCTTTCAGTGAAACGGGTGTAAAATCAGATGCTCGATAGACGCGAGCCCACGCGTGAAATGCTAGCGGGCTAAAGGCTAGTAGCCGAGATTCGCAAAGTTGGATCTAAGTAGCGATATCAAAGCAATCCGATTGTTTTTATAGGGAATAGTATCGAGGATAGGTTCACACGATATAAAAATAGAAAGTGCTTGTTTATAAATGAGTGGTAAAGAAGAAAATCAAGGATTAATGAATCAATTCGACGGAGCTCCTAACACAAACAAACACCGCACGCGCATGCGCAGTCACAAAAAAAGCAATAAGGCAAGATGAACGGCGTAAAATACGGCAAGATGAACGGCGTAAAAAGCGGCGCTTTCCATGCACAATAAAACGCCGTGGAATACGGCGTCAATGACGTATTTCACGCGTTTTTTTACGGCGTCTGTAATTACAACGGTGTAAAAAACGCGCAAAATACGTTTTAAAACGCCGTATTTTACGGCGTTTGGCTGTAAACGCGATTAATCTATAGCGTAATTCTGACCCTCTTGGCTTGCCATACAAATGTGCCATATTGTGTCGAGGCTTCGAATCAATCCGACATCCGTCTCCACTGTGACACCTAGTGGTCACTGGCAGGTGTTGATCTGAAACAACCTTGACAACAAGCGAATAAAAAAATGTGTTTAATTATTATTGTAGCTATTTTTCTAATATGTGAAGCTTGTAACCTGTAGGCTCCTCACTATGCAGAATGTTATTTTGGTCCTGACAAATGAATAATAAAAGAAATCAAGCCACAAAATGTCTCACTTTTTAGAGAGATAAATTTCTCTTCTTTGGAAGGCTGGAAAATTGTCTTTGGTCTCACCAGACCTATACAAACATCACTATATAAACATACCAACATCATATAATATCAGTGCCATACATCTGTCCGCTCATCACATCACTGCAGTTTAGCCCATACACAATGTGTACAATATACTCTCTCTCTCCAGAAAATTACCATTTAGTGTGGTTTATTGTGTGGTTCAAGAGTGGTTCAGGAGTTCTGCGGATTCTGTGCAAATTGATAAAAGTGGCATGGGAGAAACAGGTTGTGCCTGGAGCATGGCGCAGAGCAGGTGGAGTCTTTATACCTAGAGAAAAAGATGCTACAAGGATCAGTCAGTTTCGTCCTATTTCACTATTAAACGTTGAAGGTAAGATTTTCTTCAGCATTATTGCCCAGAGATTGTCCACCTACCTATTAAAGAATGGCTTCATTGACACCTCAGTTCAAAAAGCGGGCATTCCAGGGTTCTCAGGATGCTTAGAACACATCAATGTTATCTGGCAACGAATTCAGTCAGCTAAAAAGGAGAGGAAGGAGCTCCATGTGACATTCCTGGATTTGGCTAATGCATATGGTTCAGTGCCACATGAGCTTCTTTGGGCAGCATTTGATTTTTTCAGAGTACCAATGTCAATAACAAATTTAGTGAAAGCCTATTTTGGAGATTTGCAATTCAGTTTCTCAACTCCAAAATTCAGCACTGCATGGCAATGCCTAGAGGTTGTAATAATGGCAGGATGCACCATTTCTCCACTGGCTTTTACCATGGCAATGGAAGTAATCATTAGGGCATCAAGATGGGTAGTAGGAGGAGAGCGCTTGGCTTCTGGGATGCGACTTCCACCAATCAGAACATACATGGATGACATGACAACCATGACTACAACAGTAGCCTGCACTAATCGGTTATTGGGGAAGTTAACAGATAATATTGAATGGGCACGAATGCAATTTAAGCCCTCTAAATCAAGGAGCATTTCGATAGTTAAAGGAAAGGTAGTAGATAAAACATTCTTCATTAATGGTGAGGCAATACCAACAGTTTCTGAGAAGCCAGTGAAGAGTCTTGGGAGATGGTACGTTGGGGATCTAAAGGACACAGTTCGGGTGGGAGAAGTTAGACGACAAGCAGTGGAAGGGTTGAAGAGCATAAACAGCTGTGCTCTACCTGGCAAACTAAAACTCTGGTACTTTCAGTTTGGTCTACTGCCGAGGTTGCTGTGGCCACTGACTGTGTATGAGGTTTCTTTGACAACAGTGGATAAGCTGGAAGCGTTGATAAGTTCATACATCAGGAAATGGTTGGGATTTCCACACTGCCTCAGCAGAGTGGGACTTTATAGTAAAGGAATATTGCAGCTGCCAGTCTCTGCTTTAACCGAGGAGTTTAAGTGTGCCAAGGTCAGACTGGAAATGACTTTAGTAGAGTCACGCGACAAATGTTTAAGAGAGGCCCCCCTGTGTTAAAAACTGGTAGAAAGTGGTCAGCAAAGAAATCTGTATTAGAGGCAAAGGCTGCCCTTCAAATTGGGGATATCGTGGGACAGGGACAGCATGGAAAAGGGGGTTTTGGGCTCAGTTTAGCTCCTCCTAAATGGCACAAGGCAGGCCCAGTTCAAAGGAGGAAGCTGGTAGTCAACGAGGTGCGAAAGCAGGAGGAGAGGATGAGGTGTATAAAGGCCATTTCCCAGGCCAAGCAGGGAGAGTGGATGAGATGGGAGAGTGTGGAACAACGCAAGATGGGCTGGCAAGACCTTTGGTCAATGGAAGAGAGTAGGATCAGTTTCCTTATTAGGTCAACATATGATGTTCTACCATCACCGCAGAACCTAAACCTCTGGGTAGGAGAGGATCCCTCTTGTCCTTTGTGTTCATCACCTGCCACATTAAGGCACATTTTGACAGGATGTAAGGTGGCTCTTAGCCAAGGCCAGCATTACCAGCAGTACCATGACCAAGTACTGCGATGTTTGGCTTTAGCATTGGAAGGCAAGCATAGTATGACCAATAAGTTGCCGCCTGTTCTAGCAAAACATTACACGCAGAAGACAATATTCCTCCGCCCAGGCGAGCAACCACCAAGAAAAGGTGTTAACACCAATTCTCGCCCAGGACAATTGGAAGCTGCTAGGGGCTGGAAGATGCTGGCTGATCTTGATCAACGGCTTATTTTTCCACCTGAGATTGCCACCACTAACCTACGACCAGATATTGTTTTGTGGTCTGGATCAGCACGCATTGTTCAACTGATAGAGTTAACAGTGCCATGGGAGGATTCGGTAGATGAGGCATATGAAAGGAAGAAACTGCGGTATGCTCATCTGGCCACTGAAGCAGAACAGCGAGGATGGAGAGTCCAGGTTTATCCAGTGGAAGTGGGTTGTCGAGGTTTTGTGGCACATTCTACAACCCGGTTCCTCAGAGACGTCGGATTCAGCGGCCAAGACTTGCGTAGCACAGTAAAGAATTTATCTGAAGCAGCAGAAAGGAGCAGCAACTGGCTGTGGTTGAGACGGAAAGATTCTGGCTGGCTGTGTACAGGCCGCCACGCTACGGTTTCGTAGAATTCTTGAAAACTTGAAGAGTCTGTTGGTTTATTTGTATACGTTCCTGTGTATATTGCGTGAATGACGGGTGGTTGGGCAGATATTGTGTTTTGCGGTAGGTGGTATCCCATACGGAACCGTTGCCACTGAAACTGCTTTAACGCACCAGTGGGGCTCAACAGCCTTAGTCAAATGGGTTGGCGCGTATGGTTGGGTTGCGGAGAGATTGTGAGATTGTGGTTAGGTCTCAGCAGCAGGAGGGATGTAGAGGTCAGTAAGCTGGGCTGAGTTGAGTGGGGGACGGAGGGGGGTGACTCTGGGACACCAGAGTCACTGTCGAGCCCTCTTGAGGTGTCGTGGGCTATAGTCGACGAAACACTGAGGACGCAAGGTGCCCACTTGAAGACCCTAGAGATGTCCCCTACTCGGCTCGATCCAGACGGTTGTCGTGCTGGTTCACTGGGGAGACCACACTGAAGTTGCGGCCGTCGCGTGTGCTGACGCGCCAAGTACACTGCAGCCGTTAACGCCGGACAGAAGGGGAGTCACACCACCATATGGAAAGAAGCGTACATGGATGGAGAAGCATAGTTTACTGTAAAGCTACGTCTTAGTGTTGTTTATCTTGGCGAAAGCCGAGTACAAATCAGCATGAAGTTTTAACATCTACTCTCGTGTAATGGAAATCATTATTCCAGTCAAAAAATCCTCTCACAAAAACCCACGAGGTCAAGATGAGTTGACTTCACTTATACAGATGTGCGATTGTGTGTTCTGTTCACAACCCTGTCAATCAAGCGCTGAATGGGCGGAGCACTCCACCTGTCGAAACACTCAGAAGCTTCATTTAGCCGTGGTTATGTGACATAGGTGCTTTGGATCACGCTTCAGATCAGTGTTTTGAAACATCTGCGCTTCGGGATCTCGCAAAGCTTCGGAACGACTGTTTCGCGTCAGCCATCTCTAGTTAAAAGTACCTCAGCTCCATTCACACTACGCTGCTCCACACATGCTCAGTCTCTGCATGTGCTGGATCGCAAAACCTGATGCGTGTTTCATAGTTGCACTGTCATCATATGCGTGTCTCGGATTTCTTAAACTCCATCCAAAAAAATAAAATCTAATTGTTTTCTGGGTTGGTTTTGGTTCAATATGTCAGGTTTTGGTTTAGGTTTTCAAAGATCAACAGATCTGTAATTAGTCTTTTGTCTGCCACAAAAAAAATAAAAAATTAAAAAATTTTTTTTAAAAAAACATTAAAATCATGAACTCAAATGTCATTGTGAAGAAAAAAAAAGTGTTACTGTTGTAACAGTGCACAGGCTAAATCAGATCTTTCAGGCTATAGCCAACGCTAATAAGCCTTATGCCAAAATTATTATTGCAAAATTATTATTTGCACACACACTATATATATATATATATATATATATATACAGTATATAAATATGAATGCATATCCCAAAGGGCAATTTGAGGTAAGTATAAGGTCGGAAAAACAGGAAATCGTACTCGGTTACTAACGTAACCTCTGTTCTCTCTAGAGAGGGAACGAGTACTGCGTAATAGCTTTACGCTAGGGGAAAAACTCTTTTCCGCGAGATATTGAAGCCAAAAATTATCCTTAATTTTTTAATAATGTAAAACGCTTTGCAGCAGCAAGCAGACATAGGCGAAACAGCTCGCGCGCCTATTGGCTGCTCTGCAGCAAATGCAGCAGCCTATCGAGAGAGACTCTGCGTGACGTAATAACCAATGGGGGCCATTCGCGCCCTTATCGTCACGTCCCGCCAGAAGGGGCGTGGTCTCACCTTATAAATATGCTCGTTAGGCTGATACAAACTGGTTTTTACCGCTGAAGCGAACCAGAGCGTATTCCAAGCACGGCAAGATACGCAGTACTCGTTCCCTCTCTAGAGAGAACAGAGGTTATGTTAGTAACCGAGTACGTTCTCTTACGAGAGTATCTCTCGTACTGCGTAATAGCTTTACGCTAGGGGAACACAATGCAACATGCCGTGCGTACAGGGATCCAACACCAAAGTCCCGGGGCCGAAGCCCAGGGCTCATGTAGTGCATAATCACCATAAACTCACATAGAGTGGAGGAAGAGACGTTGGAAGCGTCATTCCTTATAAAAAAGCACCCAGCGGGGCTATTATATGACAACAAAACGCGCAGCCAGGGTGAAAGCTTTCAGCCTGATCTGGGTAGCCATACGTGTGTCAACACTCATGGGGCTGCAGTAAACTCAGCATCTGGGCCGCAAAGCGGGGCAGATAGCACTGAATTTTAAACCGCCAAAAGCTTAGCTTGTAAGGCGGGTACCTCCAGGTTATAGTATTTTATAAATGTAGACGGCGAGGCCCAGCCCGCGGCCGTACAGATATCTTGCAGGGAAACCCCGCTTGACCACGCCCACGAAGAGGCCACGCCTCTCGTGGAGTGCGCCCTGACACCCAAAGGGCACTGTAGGCCCTTCGCAGAGTAAGCGAGCGCAATGGCGTCCACTATCCATCTGGATAGGCTCTGTTTTGAGGCGGCGAGTCCCTTGGAACGCCCGCCAAACAAAACAAAAAGCTGCTCCGTCTGTCTGAAAACGGACGAGCGTGACACATAAGCTCTCAATGCCCTGACGGGGCAAAGGAGACTCGCATCATCCTCCTCACTGAGAACCGGAAGGGCGGACAGGGAAATTACCTGGGCCCTGAACGGTGTATTGAGGGATTTCGGGACATACCCGTGCTTTGGTTTGAGAATGACCTTCGAGTCATTAGGCCCAAACTCCATACACGACGCGCTTACTGAAAGCGCCTGTAAGTCCCCTATGCGCTTCACTGAAGCGAGAGCCATGAGAAACACTGTTTTGAACGACAGGTGTTTCATGTCCACCAGCTGGATTGGCTCGAACGGGGCGCCTTTCATGGCCTCCAGGACCGTGGAAAGGTCCCACGTCGGGACTGAAGGGGGCCTGGGA
The DNA here is from genome assembly GCA_029959095.1 of Rhinichthys osculus. Taxonomy (NCBI): domain Eukaryota; kingdom Metazoa; phylum Chordata; class Actinopteri; order Cypriniformes; family Leuciscidae; genus Rhinichthys; species Rhinichthys osculus. The sequence continues at coordinate 7,818,370 of JARWKJ010000020.1, read as the reverse complement.
GGGTTCAGCCTCCGAGCTCCCCTAAGGAAACGCACGACTAAGTCGTTTTTCCCCAGCGACTGGCCAGACACCGGTTTTGCAAACGTTGCTATGGCCGCCACATACACTTTGAGCGTGGATGGGGTCCTGCCCTTATCCAGTAGCTCTTGAAGGAAGGAAAGCACTTCCGAAACCCCGCACTCCACAGGTGAAAAGCTCTGGGCTTGACACCATGCAGAGAAAACAGACCATTTCGAGGAGTAGAGCCGTCTGGTAGACGGAGCTCTAGCCTGCGCGATCGTGTTTAACACTCCTTCTGGGAGGCTAGCGGGTACCCGTTGATGGCCCATGCGTGCAGGGACCACAACTCCGGGCGAGGGTGCCAAATCGAGCCCTCCGCCTGAGAGAGGAGGTCTCTCCTCAATGGTACAGGCCATGGGGCAGTGCTGGTCAGCTGCATCAGGGCAGGGAACCACGTCTGGTTTGTCCAGAGCGGAGCTACGAGCAGCACTGGGCATCCGTTCTCCCTGATTCGTTCCAACACCTGAGGCAGGAGCGAGACGGGAGGAAAAGCATATAGGGGGCAGCGGGGCCAAACATGAGCCAGCGCGTCCTTGCTTTTCGAGAAAAACTCCGGGCAATGAGCGTTTTCGTGGGACGCGAACAGGTCCACTTGTGCTCTGCCGAACGTTTTCCACAGCAGCTGGACCGTCTGCGGGTGCAGTGACCATTCCCCTGCCGGGACCTTGTTCCTGGACAGTCTGTCTGGTCCCACATTCAGGTGACCAGGCACGTGCGCCGCTCTCAGTGAGAGCAGGCTGTGCTGAGCCCAGACCAGAAGGCGTTCCGTCAGCCTGAGAAGGCTTCGTGACCTGACGCCGCCCTGGCGATTTATGTATGCCACCACTGACATGTTGTCCGACCGGACTAAGACGTGGTGGCCTGTTATCTGGGGACAAAAAAGCCGTAGCGCTTTGTCGACTGCTATCATCTCCAAGCAGTTTATGTGAAGGAGCTTTTCCCGTTCTGACCACAGGCCAGCTAGCGGTCTGCCCTTGAGCAGCGCTCCCCACCCCGAGGTGGAGGCGTCCGTAGACACCACCTTCACACTCGAAGCGGTCCCCAGACTCACACCTGACTGATACCAGTCGGTCACTTTCCAAGGTTCCAGAGCTGAAACGCACTGAAGGTCGACCCTGAGGCGAAACAGACCCGCTGTCCATGCCCTGGGTGGAACCCGCGCTTTCAGCCACATCTGCAGTGGGCGCATGCGGAGCAAGCCCAACTGGAGTACAGAGGCTGCTGAGGCCATCAGCCCCAGCACTTTCTGAAACCTTTTGAGCGGAACTATCGCGCCGTGGCGGAAGGATTTCACGCCGCGCTGAATACTCAGTACGCGCTCTGGTGACAGGCGTGCTGTCATGGACAGCGAGTCCAACACGGTTCCCAGAAAGGAAATTTTCCGACTGGGAGACAGTGAGCTCTTCGCCCAATTGACTGTGAGGCCCAGCTTCTCGAGGTGCTCGAGTAATGCGGCCCTGTGTTCTATGAGCTCCGATCGTGATCGAGCTAGAATCAGCCAATCGTCCAAGTAGTTCAGGACTCGCATGCCCTGAAGTCTCAGGGGTGCGAGCGCCGCGTCCATGCACTTCGTAAATGTACGAGGTGCTAGGGACAGGCCGAACGGCAGGACTGTGTATTGATATGCCTGGCCCTCGAAGGCGAATCTCAAAAATCGCCTGTGATGGGACGCTATTTGTATCTGGAAATAGGCGTCTTTCAGATCTATTGACATAAACCAGTCCCCGTGGCGCACTTGCGCGAGGATTTTCCTGGTCGTAAGCATTCTGAACTGGCGTTTGACAAGCGCTCTGTTCAGCTGTCGCAGATCTAAAATGGGTCTGAGACCCCCATCCTTTTTCGGTACCAGAAAATATCTGCTGTATAGGCCCCCTTCGCTCTGAGCCTGAGATAAAGGTTCTATAGCCCCTTTGCTCAGTAGTTTCGCTATCTCGGCACGAAGTAGATGAGACACTTCGTTTTTCACCGTAGTTTCGACGCGCCGTATAGCGACGTGGGCGTCGAGCGAATTGTAGCGAATAGCCTCTCTTTATAGTGTTCAGCACCCATTCTGATACCCCGGGAAGCTTTGACCACGCATCTGCATGAATAGCTAGGGGCAGAATGAAATCCGGGCTCTGGTCGCGGCAAAACGGCAACTCGAGAGCCCGGGCATACTGGGAACACAACACCGTGTTTACAGCGTTCGAGGCGGGGGGCGCGCTGATCACAGCGGGCGGCCTGACCGCGCTCAGCTTTATTATGGCAGATAGTGCAGAAAAAGCGAGCGGGGGAGATCCCGTAGGAATCGGCGTGTCTGTGACAAAATGTGGGCGCGGGACTGCGGGCACATTTATTACACTGAAAACACCGTCGTTCATGGCCGACTGAATGTGTGTTGGTTTCGTTTTTACAGAAACCAAGGGACACGCAGCATGTAGTGTGAGCGGGCATGGTGACATGGGCGCGTTTACTACATTGTTTGCACAATCGACCTGAGTCACGGCGAGACTGAAACACCGTCAATTTCCTAGGAGGCTAGGAAGACTTGTGTTGGTTTCGTTTTACAGAAACCGTGGTAGTGTATGTGGGCACTGGGTTGTGGGCACATTCACTACATTTAATGCACAATTGTGCGAGCCCTGTACCGTGGCGGGCTGTGTTTGTGTGTAGAAATGAACACTGGGCTGTGAGCATTTTATTACACTTATAACACCATCAGCTGTGGCCGGAAAACCAGAAATACAATGATTTTTCTGGGTCGCCATGGAAACGGCCTTTATGTGCAGGCAAGCGGGCCGTGGTACCAGCTTGTTTACTGCAAAATACACTGGAACAGTCGCATTATCTGGAACTGAACGAGCGAAAAGTTTCGGTGGAAGTCTGGCCGCGGCGAGACTAAATTTTTATCTGCTGCGAGAGCCGGGATCGAACACGGGTCTCCCGCGTGAAAGCTTCAGGTTCCGCCACTGGGCCACAGGGAGAACTACACTAGCGCAAGCAGATAAGAGAGCATCATCACAGTTTTGTGTGTGTCGGCGTTTGTATGCAGGTGTGCGTGTTATACAACAGGCTCATTGCTGCAATAATGACATTTTCAGCCGCTCAAACTAGGAGCTGAGAAATGTTTGAGAAATGGAGATTAATCCGGCCTCGGCGGGGACTAAAACACACTCTTTTCTCATTTGCCGGTGACGCACGCCCATGGGGGGCGGGGTAGAATGCTGGCCCGTTTCCTTGACGACTCGCGGACAGAAGGCGGAGGTCCACAGAGCTCGCCTGTTGCGCGGCGGTTGCGCGGGCGCTTCCCAATCGAGGCCGATGCTATCCACGGCCTGAGAGAGCAGACGCATCAGCTCAGTCTCAATGCCGGCCCTCTTACCAGTGGTCTGGCGGGAAACGCTAGCGGAGGGGAGGTCCACGGAGCTCGCCCAATCCTCGCTATCGGATGCCAGAAGAGAACACGCCTCGGTGGGTTCATCAAACTCGTGGATGGACGCGGCGGCAGGCGGCGGCCGTTGACCGTCAGTGAGCGACTCGAGCGAAACCGGCGAAGCTGGCGGGCGAACCGGCGAGCTTTAGCGGGCTGGAGAGAGCTCGGGAGCGCGCTGGGCGCGGCGCTTCTTGCGGCGCGGCACCACGGCGGGCTGCGGTGAAGGCTCGGAGAATGATGCCAGGCGAGTCCTCAGAGTCACCATGGGCAAAAGCTCGCAATGAGGGCATCCGCCTTCAGCGAGCGCGAGAGCCGCGTGATCCTCACCCAGGCAGGAAACACAGATGACGTGCCGGTCTCCATCGCTGAGCGGGGCGCGGCACGAGCCACAGGAAGGCATCTTTAAAAAGACGCAGCTCTTTTGTGAGAGAAGTGTGAGTCGCGAAGTAAGCTGACAAACACTCTCAACAGAGTAAATACACACAGAGTATGAAAAGGATATATAACGCCGGAAAGCACAGCAGGTACGGCAGTTGAAGGCGGCGAGGCCAGCGACTCCAGAGCTCGTCCTGCTGAAAGGCTTGCTTCGACGGCGCGGCTTCTCACTCCGGATCCAGCGATGCGTGTGCTTCGCTGAAGAGGTAAAAATCAGTTTGTATCAGCCTAACGAGCATATTTATAGGGTGAGACCACGCCCCTTCTGGCGGGACGTGACGATAAGGGCGCGAATGGCCCCCATTGGTTATTACGTCACGCAGAGTCTCTCTCGATAGGCTGCTGCATTTGCTGCAGAGCAGCCAATAGGCGCGCGAGCTGTTTCGCCTATGTCTGCTTGCTGCTGCAAAGCGTTTTACATTATTAAAAAATTAAGGATAATTTTTGGCTTCAATATCTCGCGGAAAAGAGTTTTTCCCCTAGCGTAAAGCTATTACGCAGTACGAGAGATACTCTCGTAAGAGAACCTGTTTACAATAAAAATCCCATTCTGAAAACAAATTTTCAATTGTTTCAAATTTATTGTCATATCAATATTTTGAGTCTTGAAATATAAGAAAAGTGCAAACCAGGAAAATAAGCTTAAATAAGGAAATTAGAAATGGCAAATTAGGAAATTAACAACAGCATACTAGGCTATAGGCTACAACTTAAACAAATGTTAGCTTATCTAGTATGCTGCTCTCTCTACAGCGATCTTCCAGGTTAGGCTTCAGATCACACTGTAGGTCAAGCCTGAGTTACTTTCACTTTCATTTGACCAGAATTACAACCAATATGCAATATTGCCTCCGGGTTCTTTAATCTGACAGAATGAATAATGATTAATGTCATTTCACGTCTCCTGTTTTTAATTATCCATTTTAACTTAATCTTTTACACTAAAGGTCAAGAACAGCTGTAGTGGAGTCGAATGATGCATTTAGGGCGTGGTTTCCCCGCTGAGACAGGAAAAGAAAGAGACTGTGAAAGAAGTCATTACTACACAGTAAAAAGACAGCGGAGCACCGTTTGAGTCTTCAGTTTCTCTTATTCAATTTACCATGAGCCACAGCAGTTAAAACAATGAGAGACTATCCTGTGTTCACCCTATTTCTCTTGCTCGTTTATGGTAAGAAATTGTTTTGTTTGTTTCTTTACTTTCAATCCTTCACATTTCAGCAAAGAAAAATGACGCAGTTTCATATCGGTTGAGCGCGCGGTAGCCTACTAAGTCATATCAACATTATATAGTGAAGAAGAAAAAATCTACAATCTTTGGAAGATATCACCGAACATTTATTTAACAATAGACAAAATAAATAATACATTATTTTGTTTATTAAACTGTATCAGAACCATTTACTGTTGGTAATGGAGTTCGTAGGGTGGTATTTTGTCACCCTTCCTTTTTAATGTGTATTTGGATGACTTGTCTCAACAGTTAAATAAATGTAATACAGGATGTATGATAGGAAATAGTACTCTCACTAATCACCATATGTATGCAGATGATTTGGTAATCATCTGCCCATATAGTGCTGGGTTACAACAACTGTTGAATGTTTGCTCGCAGTAGGCCTATGGTGCATATTTTGATATCAAATATAATGCAAGTAAGAGCAATATCATGATTGTTCATAGGCGTAATTTGCGGGTGGGACGATAAAGTTTATTAGTGTGAATTTTGTAACTAAGGTAAAGTATGTCACAAACCTGCCTGTTCCTGTCTGTCCTGATCTCTCTATTGTAAGTTAAATTGATCAGAGCACTAAGACTATCACCTTTTGTCTTTATGCACTGCCTGGCCATTAAGTTCTATGATAATGTGAAGGTATGGGTGATACAATCTGGCTGTATTGGATTACCATCTATACATTACACTGTAATGCTGATGAGATCAGGGCTGGGGAATTTCCAGTAATGAGCTGAATTCTGTGCTTTGTTTGAGAGTGTCTACGCCTCTATGTAACTCCTCCCCTTTTAAGGTACATAAACACAAGGTATTTTGCCTTTAGACTTGGCAAATATTTTTGGACGAAGCAGACTACAGCAATACAGAACCCTGCTTAAAAAAATACTTCAGAGTGTCCTGGTGTTCGCTTCTGAGTTTTCAAACACTTTAGAAGAAAAAGTTCACAACACCTGCATTGTTTTGAACTATGCTGCATAGCTGTGTTTTGCAGTGTGTTCATTTTCAAAATTATTTAATTTTGAATTTCAAAAAAATAAACAAAAAAAAAAAGCTATTATTTTGTACACATTTATTTTATTGACCAAATATTTTAGTTTGTCTTTTTTTAAATTTCTTGTGTAAAATTGTAATCTGCAATAATATGATCATACAATGTGCTCCACCTATGGGTCATGTTGTCACATTTCACTTCCATAATTTTAGGGTAAATCAAGAAAAAAGCATAAAAGCAAAACCACATAATTGTACTAGACATGTGTGAAACTAATGTGGAAAAAAGTAATACTCTGAACCCTAAATAGATTTACAGAAACTAAGAAAGTCAAAAAGCGTTAGGTTGTGCCCCGCTCTCTCCTACATACATTATCCAAAATGTTTCCAACAATGTTTTAATCCAGAGAAATCAGCGATTTTACTTTTGTTGAAACCATAGAAACACCAAAGATGCTTTATTATATTATGTGTTTTATTAGACAGATGAGAAACTGTTTGGATACTTTTATCAACAGAAAACAGATCATTGTTATAGCTAAAACTGTTAGTCTCTTGTTTGAATCTCTTGTTTTCTTGATTTCCCTTGTTTGTATCTCAAAGTCAACACTGTTTTGTCAAGTGACTAACATATCATAATCAGAAAGAGCTTTATTTATAGTAATACAGCATTTTCTACAACATATTTTTGATGAATTTCCCAGATATTATTCAGATATTATATCCAGATATTCTAATATCAATCTAGTTCACTGCAATGTGCATCAAGTGTCTCACCAGCCACTGAGTAAACAGAGCAATGGAACATTCAACACACTCATGTATTTTAGTATGATTATCATCAAGTAAAACAGTGTTGTGTTACCCCACAATTTTTAATTTGTCAAGTAACGTGAACTGAATGAGTAATTCAGCACTTGCGGCTGTTTTATTAGATTGAAATAAAATAATGTGAATTTAAGTAATCAAACGTAACTGGGACAAAGTTTAAGTTCAGGGAAGAAAGAGGCGGACATTAAACATAACTTAAATCATAACTTTAATCAAATAAAGAAAAAACGAAAGAAGCTGAAGCGAAATTATTTACTATATTTTTTATACCATTTTTACAAATAAGGTGGTCCCCAAAGCAGGTTGTAAGAGGTTTTGTCAGATTTATCTCAGTTCTGGATAAAAATGTGTCCTCAAATGTACAGTATACACACACTGTCTTTGTGAGGGCTTTTCATTGGCACCTGTTGTTATATTTTGGTCCACAATAAAGGTAAAACATGTAGACACACACACTAATACTGTAACTGTTAATGTGTGTCTTCAGGTGTGTTCGGTGATAAAACACATAAAGTGAAGCAAGTGATGGAGGGACATTCTTTTATTCTTCACACTGGTGTTATCAAACAACATTATGACATGATTTTGTGGTATTTTGAAGACACTCGCATTGCTCAAATCAGCAGACATCACAGTACCAGCTGTTTATATGATGGAGAAGACGGTAGATTCAGAGACAGAGTGAAGGTGGACTATAAGACCGGATCTCTGACCATCACAAACATCAGATCTGAACATGCTGGAGTTTATGAAGCACAGATTATCAGAAGAAAGAGATCAGGAACCAGCATAAGCTTGAACCGAAACAGCAAGTGTAACAGCAGAAAAATCATCAACAGAAAAAGTAGCACTCAAGCTGAAACCATAAAAACATTCTATGTTTCTGTCACTGGTGAGTCACTCAATGTTATTTACCCTGAAGTGTTTTACAGATTGAATACAGTAATTGTATTTTTACCTTGTACTTGTTTGAACTGTGACATTCAGACACGTTTGTTTATTGTCAGGAAATCCTGTATGTTATTGTTCATATCTAAATAACCTGTTTTACAGCACAAACTGATTTCTGTCACATTTTTCAACATTCAGATATTAAAGGGATACTCCACTTTTTTTTGGAAATAGGCTCATTTTACAACTCAGTCAGAGTTAAACAGTTGAGTTTTCCCGTTTTCGAATCCATTCAGCCGATTTTCTGATATTTAGAAGAATATCATCAACCAGTTTCTGGTCCCATTGACTTCCATATTATATATTTTTTTCCTACTATGGAAGTCAATGGGACCAGAAACTGTCTGGTTACTGAAATTCTTCTAAATATCAGAAAATCAGCTGAATGGATTCGAAAACGGTAAAACTCAACTGTTTAACTCTGGGGGAGTTGTAAAATGAGCCTATATTTAAAAAAAAAAAAAGTGGAGTAGGCCTATCCCTTTAAACAGAACAAAATTATATTTTTAAAAACAAGTTCAACTTTCATTGATGCCAAACTGATGACCTTTTTTTTTTACATCAATTCCTGTGTTATTTTTTCCCCTTTATTTGTATTCTCTTGTGTTTTCCAGATTCTGACATGAACAACAAAGCCCAAAAAGCACCAAATGAGCCGAAGACTGACATGAGTATATTTTATCCTACCTTTCTTTTTTATCTTTTTATAATGCACAAATATATTACAAAATGTATTTATAAATGAATATTGTTCTTGTGTGTCAGCAATGATAGAGTTGTTGTTTGTTTTTATTATTTAACTGAGATATGCTAAATCATAGAGTAAAATCTTTTGAGATTTTACAAATGTTTTACAGTTTCTCTTTATGAGCAAGAAAATGAGCTTCACTTTATAGTCACCTCAACGAGTCTAGTGTCATTCTTTCAAATGCATGCATTTCTTTGGAAATATTATTTGATAATGTACACACAGATTTCATAAGGCAAAGCTGGGCAGGTTTATTTAAAACACATTTGAAAGTGCTTTATGTAAAAAAAAAAAAAAGAAAAAAAAAGAAAAGGTAAGCAAAAAAAAAGTTTTTAAATATTTAAGAAATAAGATGAACTATAGAATGACAATAAAAAAAAGATTTGCATTAAAATGTATATGAGTGACAAGAGGCTTAATGTGAACAGAATAGAATTCAGGGAATTCACAGATAATAGAGATGTTTTAAATCTGAACTTTAGAGTCGCTGCTGACAGACTCATCTGACCTCCTATATACTGGTCCATCACAGCATGTTTGAATGTGGTATTATCTGGTTTGATGCTTGCGATCTAAGAGCACTGTTTGATTAATAAACCATATCCAATATGGAATAATCACTGTATGTGAACAGAGTAGGAAGTAAATCTCCACACTGGAGCTGTGAAAGTGTCCATAGAGAGAATATATCTATGAATGCTGTATAAACACACAGTCAGATTCACTCACACTAATGTCTGTCTGTCTTCATCTGTTCCAGGTTCAGGTCCGTCTTCAGGAGTTGCAGCAGGAGTAGTTGTTACTGTTCTGTTCCTTCAGCTGTTGGTGTAAAGATGTACCTTCGCCACAGGAGCTCCAGAAAGGTTATATCACCTACAGACACTATAGTGGAAGGAAAACATCTTTATCTTGCAAAATTAGTAGGGCTGTCAAATGATTATTATAAATCTATATGTATATACATGAAAAGATTTCTTAAATATATACAAGCATGTGTGTGTATTTATATATACACTCACCGGCCACTTTATTAGGTACCCCATGCTAGTAACGGGTTGGACCCCCTTTTGCCTTCAGAACTGCCTCAATTCTTCGTGGCATAGATTCAACAAGGTGCTGGAAGCATTCCTCAGGGAGTTTGGTCCATATTGACATGATGGCATCACACAGTTGCCGCAGATTTGTTGGCTGCACATCCATGATGCGAATCTCCCGTTCCACCACATCCCAAAGATGCTCTATTGGGTTGAGATCTGGTGACTGTGGAGGCCATTTTAGTACAGTGAACTCATTGTCATGTTCAAGAAACCAATTTGAAATGATTAGAGCTTTGTGACATGGTGGAAGTAGCCATCAGAGGATGGGTACATGGTGGCCATAAAGGGATGGACATGGTCAGAAACAATGCTCAGGTAGGCCGTGGCATTTAAACGATGCCCAATTGGCACTAAGGGGCCTAAAGTGTGCCAGGAAAACATCCCCCACACCATTACACCACCACCACCAGCCTGCACAGTGGTAACAAGGCATGATGGTTCCATGTTCTCATTCTGTTTACGCCAAATTCTGACTCTAACATCTGAATGTCTCAACAGAAATCGAGACTCATCAGACCAGGCAACATTTTTCCAGTCTTCAACTGTTCAATTTTGGTGAGCTCTTGCAAATTGTAGCCTCTTTTTCCTATTTGTCGTTGAGATGAGTGGTACCCGGTGGAGTCTTCTGCTGTTGTAGCCCATCCGCCTCAAGGTTGTGCGTGTTGTGGCTTCACAAATGCTTTGCTGCATACCTAGGTTGTAACGAGTGGTTATTTCAGTCACTGTTGCCCTTCTATCAGCTCGAACCAGTCTGGCCATTCTCCTCTGACCTCTGGCATCAACAAGGCATTTCCGCCCACAGAACTGCCGCTCACTGGATGTTTTTTCTTTTTCGGACCATTCTCTGTAAACCCTAGAGATGGTTGTGCGTGAAAATCCCGGTAGATTAGCAGTTTCTGAAATACTCAGACCAGCCCTTCTGGCACCAACAATCATGCCACGTTCAAAGTCACTCAAATCAACTTTCTTCCCCATACTGATGCTCGGTTTGAACTGCAGGAGATTGTCTTGACCATGTCTACATGCCTAAATGCACTGAGTTGCCGCCATGTGATTGGCTGCTTAGAAATTAAGTGTTAACGAGCAGTTGGACAGGTGTACCTAATAAAGTGGCCGGTGAGTGTATATATATAATAATTATACACAGTGCACCCACATATATTATGTAAACAAAAACTTTTATTTTGGATGTGATTAATCGTGATTAATCATTTGACAGCCCTAAAAATTAGTGTTTAATTGTGCGTGTGATAATATTTTAAAGCAGATTTGGAGAAAAAGAACCGAGAGCTTCTGTAGAAATTTTTAAGTATGAGTTAAGATACTGATCTACTGTAGTGTGTCTTTATATCTGTGTTTAATTTCACCTGCTCTGACAAAATCATCCTGCTAAGAAATAAACATTTTAAACAGAATCTCATTCACTGATTAATGTCAGACGTGCTGATTTTCTGAGTTTCTGTAGCTGTTCATTTCACTCTCTTTATTTTCTGTGATTCGTTGTTTTCTTAGATGGAGAAAGAGGAAGGTCACATGATCAGAGAGGATCGTAACGGCTTCCCCTTGAAGCTGACTTCTGCTGATGAAACTGCAAACTATCTTTCATTTTTTAAATAATTCTGACTCCGGGTCTTCATTCTTCATATCTGGTTCTGGGTCTTTGACTGTATACCCCTTACACTGGTCAGAAATAAGTATATAAATGGCTGCTATTTCATCCAGCCTTTTTCCCCATTGTATCCCTTTCAAAGACTGTCTTTTTTTTTTGATCCGGCATTTTTTTTTCCGTTGTATCCCTTTCAAAGACTGTCTTTTTTTGGTCGATACGTTCACAAGAAGGTCAGGTTGCTGTTGCTTTTGCCTGCCACTCTCGCTCTGTTTGACAGCGTACATGAACGAGCTGATGACTTATTGTGTCTGCGTGAACAGCCTGTGCATTGTGTGTGCAAACATAATAAGTCATCAGCGCGTTCATGTACGCAGTGTGTATGCAAACACACGCTGACTGACAGGGAACACATGCTATTGGACCGTTCGGACCGAATGATAGGATTGAACGAACATTTTATTGTCCTATACGCCTTCCACAGACAACATAATATTTAAATAAATAATGAATTTAGACCGCTAAACAGAGTGATTGCTATAAGGATATGAGGAGACTTTCAACCGGCATTACAACAAAAATCTGCAGAGAATCACCTACTGCACCTTTAAGTGCTTGTGGAAGAAGTTTAAGACAGAAAGTGAAAGTGACTTTTCAACTTATTTCTCATTGATTTTGTTCAATAAATATATTTGTTTAAATCACAATTAACTTGTAGAATTCAGCCTTTCTGCTAAATGTATACAACAAATGCTTTGTGATTGTTAGAAGGGAATGAATGCAGTGACTTTTTATTCCAAACAAAACACGGACACAAATGTATTGTCAGAACTTTTACTTTCACTGTCCCTCAGAAGATGACATCATCATCCAGTCTCTGTCCAAAAAGAAAAGAGCTTTAATAACTTTAAAACTTGAGTTGAACATCTATGTTCATGATTTATCACAGCATTTTTTCTTTTGTCAAATCAACTTAGATAATTAATGTAGTTCAGATTTTATGTCATACTATTTTGAGTTTATTTTGATTAAACCAATCTACTTCATTGTATAAACTCAAATTCTTAATTTTACTTACTTTTTTAAAGTTAAACTAACAATATTGTTTTTACAGTGTACTGTTGTAGGTTCTGGAAGTTAAAATTTTCTCCACAAAGAAAAAGTGACTTTTGATGATTCTGTATTTAAACCTTTGTAAATTAGCTTTTTTGCACATGGTTCTGTTGAAGCCTTCAGTCAGTATTCAACATCAGTAACCAAAATGCATTTAATTGGCAAATTGCATATTTAGAAATTACACAATCCAAGAAAAACAACCATATTCATGGCAAATGTTGCATCATGGGATTGTAGTTCATTCTTTATGGAGAAAATAAATAGGAAAAATACTTTCAGAACAAGACTACTGAAGAATTGTCTCTGTTATTCAATCTGAATGAATTCATAGTTTATTCTTATTACGACACATCTTCAGTTTTAATACAGGCATATATATATATATGATTCATAGATGTATACCAGTTGGATAGGTAATATTCATTTATTTTTGCTCAATTCTATAGTGATTTATTGGTGAGAAATATTTTTACATTTGTATTGCTGCATACATTTATGAAAGAAAATAAAAAAAAGCAACATAACAAATTAAGAAAAAATGGTGTAATAAACAAAGAATTGTAACGTGAATGACATAAAAGCTGCCGTCGGCCAATTTTTTTTATCATATTCAGTGAAATCGACACTATAATCCGACAGAACAACATAAATAAAGTGGTTTTAGAAAAAAACCCGAGCTTCTAACTCCACCTGGAGCGTGTTATTTGTTTTGCAAAAATCCACAGCTCCCGGATCATCGGGTCCAATCAGCGCAGGGGGTGTGAGATCTGACTGTCAATCACAGGTCATGCCCACGCCACCCCTCGCGCATGTTACAATCACATGCACACGCCTGAAGTTCACGCAGTAACGAAGAGTGATGGCGGAAAAGATTCCACACGCACTGACGACCATGAACTCGGTGGGAGGGTATTCGTTGATAGAGGGGGAGGGGCATGAGAGTTGTAAACATTCAAAATTTTGCCTAAGTCCACTCAATCTGCCAGACTTGCCGACGGCAGCTTTAAAGATTACAATGAAATTTAATAATAATAAAACAATCATCGTTGTAGCCACCAGATGGCCCCAATATACACCGAATTCATATAATCAACCTTTTCCGATACAGTTAGAGGAGAGAATAGGTAAACAAAGCTTCTTTTCTCCGTCACTAAACAATTAAAACACACATATTTAATCTTTTAACGTTACGAATTAAAACTGCAATATATATCACAATATTTATAATATATGTTCTGTTTTCTCCTGTTAACCTCTTGTAGATCTGACGTCATTGACCAGAAGTACAGCAGCAGCCGCAGAAGCCACGCCCATCAGCGCAGTGACGACCAATCGCAGCACAGCTTCAACAGAATCACAACAGGGGGTGTGGCCTTGTGGAGAAACTAATGAAACAATGATAAAACAGAATTAAGATTTTCAACGAACTAACTTTAGTATCTGAATCTCAAAAAATATTTTATGCTCTACACTAGTAAATACATGAGTAAGTAATGATGATGATGACAGAAGCTCATCCATCATATCTGGCATCTTATGTTAGTAGTCTTGTTAAAATAAACACATTAATTCAGTGAATAATATGATCAGTGCTGCTGTACCTGCACATGTGTGGCAGAGTGTGTTGATGTCCAGATGTGTGGTCTGGTTGCTGATGGGATTGTTCAGCACACAGCTGTAGGTGTTTTTATCCTGATATTCCACCTCCAGAGGTAGAGAGAGACTGATGCTGAGATCACACACACTGATGCTGGACAATACACTCATTCCTGCGTACCAGGAGAGAGTCGCATCACACACATTCAACACTGATGAACACACCAGTGAACAATTTGATGATGATGAAGAAGAACATTGTGAAGAGTTACTGATGATGACAGGAACAGGCAGACGAGCTGAGATTAGAAAAATCTTATCAGTAAATAAGACGGCTCTTTTGACCATTTTAATACCACTTCAACTCTGCAGCATATTTTGAATTTTTTAGAGAATTAGGAATATATGACTTTAAAAGAGCGTCCTGCCCACATACATTGGAGTAAATGGATAAAAATGGTCTCATTTTACAGAAAACACTCTAAATTTTAACACAGTGGTGAAATATTGCATATATTTTATTGTATTTATTCACAATGTTTTGATAAATACATAAAAAATCTAATTTTTTTATACTTTTTTTAAAATACTTTTTTAAAAAAAATCTGTAACTTTGGACCTGTTTTGTCTATGTCTCTTCGGAATGTTTCTTTCGATTCCACTAGGTGGCCGTAAACAGGGGCAAAAAGAATTTTTTTGATAACTCATTGTATTGAAAAGTTATTGAGATTTATCTGAAAGGAGTCACAAGTGTACTTTTACAGTATCCATTTTTTACTGCTAAAAGAATTGGGTGTACTTGACTTTAAAATGGTGTCCTACACGCATACATTGGCGTAAATGGATGAAAATGGTCTCATTTGATAAAAATCACTCTAAATTTTAACACGGTGGTAGAATATTGCATATATTTTATTGTATTTATTCACAATTTTATGATAAATAGGGACAAAAAGTCAGATTTAGATTTTTTAATTTAGATTTTTAAATTTAGTTTTTAGTTGAGAGTCTATAATTTAGGATCTGTTTGGTTTATTTACCTTCAGAAAGTTTCTTTAGATTCCACTAGGTGGCTATAAACAGGGACAAAAAGAATTTTTTTGATAACTCATTGTACTGAAAAGTTATTGAGATTTATCTGAAAGGAGTCACTGGCGTCTCCAAATGTACTCTTGAAGTCTCCATTTTTTACTGCTAAAAGAATTGGGCGTACCTGACTTTAAAATGGTGTCCTACACACATACATTGGAGTAAATGGATGAAAATGGTCTCATTTGATAAAAAACGCTCTAAATTTTAACATAATGGTAGAATATTGCATATATTGTATTGTATTTATTCACAATTTTATGATAAATAAGGACAAAAAGTTACGATTTTGATTGATTTTTAAATTTAGTTTTTAGTTGAGAGTCTGTAATTTAGGATCTGTTTGGTTTATTTACCTTCAGAAAGTTTCTTTAGATTCCACTAGGTGGCTGTAAACAGGGACAAAAAGAAATTTTTTGATAACTCATTGTACTGAAAAGTTATTGAGATTTATCTGAAAGGAGTCACTGGCGTCTCCAAATGTACTTTTGAAGTCTCCATTTTTTACTGCTAAAAGAATTGGGCGTACCTGACTTTAAAATGGTGTCCTACACACATACATTGGAGTAAATGGATGAAAATGGTCTCATTTGATAAAAAACGCTCTACATTTTAACATAATGGTAGAATATTGCATATATTGTATTGTATTTATTCACAATTTTATGATAAATAAGGACAAAAAGTTACAATTTTGATTGATTTTTAAATTTAGTTTTTAGTTGAGAGTCTGTAATTTAGGATCTGTTTGGTTTATTTACCTTCAGAAAGTTTCTTTAGATTCCACTAGGTGGCTGTAAACAGGGACAAAAAGAATTTTTTTGATAACTCATTGTACTGAAAAGTTATGGAGATTTATCTGAAAGGAGTCACTGGCGTCTCCAAATGTACTCTTGAAGTCTCCATTTTTTACTGCTAAAAGAATTGGGTGTACCTGAATTTAAAATGGTGTCCTACACGCATACATTGGAGTAAATGGATGAAAATGGTCTCATTTGATAAAAAACACTCTAAGTTTTAACACAGTGGTAGAATATTGCATATATTGTATTGTATTTATTCATAATTTTATGATAAATAAGGACAAAAAGTCAGATTTTGATTGATTTTTAAATTTTGTTTTTAGTTTTGAATCTGTATTTTAGGATCTGTTTGGTTTATTTACCTTCAGAAAGTTTCTTTTGAATCCACTATGTGGCAGCGAATATATAAAAAAAAGAATTATCTTTCTATCACCTTCTTATCAAAAGTTATTGAGCTTGAATTGAAGGGAGGCAAAGTCTCCACGTTTACTCCAAAAACTCAAATGATTGCACTCATTACAAAATCAGGCTTATCTGTAAAATACTATTTTTACCATGCTACAGTGTATTCAGAAATGCATGCTAGTATTACACACACAAAAATAATTCACATATGCACACAACGGATTCAAAATAATAATTCGCATATCCACATAGGATGCACAAATACATGTGCACAAAAATAAAAGGAGCACAACTCGTGCATGCACCACATCAAATATGAATATGACTGAAACATGTAAAATGCATTTCATGTATAGATAATATATTATATATACAGCTTTGGTGCATTTGCGTTTTGACACATATATACAATTTAATTGATGAACAAATATGTGCATGCATGTTCGTTTTATTGGCTATGTGTGCTAAAATGTTACATGCAGATTTATTTTCCAGGCATTTATTCATCAATTGAACTGAAACCTGCATGCATCAATGAAACTGATGAGCAACACCTGGAAATATTGCATGCAATCATTGAAATTGATGAATAGCACGTGGAATAGCAAGCGCAAAACTACAATTTACAACAAAGAAAAAACTTCTTAGCACCAAACAGCTTAGCAAAGCCTCCCAAGCATATTTGAACTATGGCACGAATATATCCATGGTTATGCTCGTTTATTATTGTATGCATATGTTTTTGGGTGCAAAATGAATATCAAATATACATGCACAAACATTTACGCGACAAAAACAAAAGAAAGAATATAAATATAGCTGCGAGCAGCGATTACGGGCCCAAGCCGGTGGCACCGCAACCCCGGTGCCTTTAGTTACCTAAAGGCACCGGAGTGGCGGTGCCGCCGGCTTTGGCCCTTCATCGCTGCTCGCAGCTATATTTATATATATATATATATATATATATATATATATATATATAAACAAGCCGGTGGCACCGCCACCCCGGTGCCTTTAGGGTTACTGTGCATGACGGGCAATATCGTAACTCCGCTTTGACCTTTGAGAAGATGTGTGCTGTAGAGCTTGCTTTGGTGTGGGCTCTACAAAAGTGTGCATTGAGGGCACATATCAACCACAAAGTATGCGTGAGCAACCTTCTGAAACCTAAAATGAAAAATGAGACACCCTACGGTCTCATGGACTTAATGCACACATGAAATAAGTACACAAGTTTGAAAGTTATATGAAGTGTGCCAAGACAGAATATTACTTGCCTGATCTGATTAGAAAAATAGTTGGTGTGTGTGTGTGTGTGTGTGTGTGAGGCGTGATTGAACAATGTAGACATAAAAACATACCCCGTCCTTTTGTTCATACAGGACATTATTCAAACTGCAAAGTGTTTACTTATATTTGTGTACAATCAGTGCCGCTGCTAGCCATTTTGGTGCCCTAAGCATAATTCCTTTATGATGCCCCCCCGCCCCCCCTAAAAAAAAACATTTTCATTTAGTATTTTCATTTAGGGGGGCTAAGCCCCCAATGAGGGTATGATTTATAAAAAAAATTAAAAAGCTAAAAAGTAACACTTTAGATTAGGGTCTAATGCTTACTATTAACTAGTTTCATTACCATGCAATGGCATGGTTTTATAATCACTGGGATCCCGAATTTGAGGCAGGTTAGTTAGGGGTGTTCGGGGGAAATTTTGGATTTTTCTGAACTACAGATGTGCATTTTAAGATGTTGTGAAGACGAAAAAAAAAAAAAAATTCGATAACAACAGCTTTAAAACCATGTCAGTGGGCAGCTGATTATTTTTCTCTCCTCATCAGCATCACACTCTTTTTCTCTTTGTTTTTATCTTGCCCTGTCTCTTCCCCTCCTAAAGTTGGCTTTTTTAATTTACTAAAGGTTACAATTTGTATTTTATTCTCAATATGTACACATTCATTATAAATCCTGTGCCTAACATGATGAAAACGGCTTTGTTCATGTTTCTTGTCCCCTCACAATGACAGTAGCCTAAACTATTACACTAGGCTACATGTTACATAGGCCTATTTTCAGTTCAAAATGGCGAAATTAGACAAAACTATATTAGTTTGCCTAATTATTTTTTGTCATTCGTTTAACATTTATGACCTAAAAAAAACTGTCAAATAAAGTTGTTTAGCTACTTACATCTTATCTCGCACTTGCCCGTACACTGAAGCGTCGAGTTGCACTGTTAAAATTCGCGTTCAGCGTCTGTGAACATAAAGCCCGCCTACTTTGATTTGATTGGTCATCTCAAATATTCTGACATTGACGAGCAGTGACAGACCAATGAGGCTCAGAAGAACACACACGAACACACACACACCCTGTCCTGTGTTTCTGACGTGCTCTCTGTCTCTGCTCGGCGCCGCTGCGGAATGAAGAGGAAGAACGCGCTGAATCTGATTATAACAAAAAGTTTGATGATTGGTTTTTCATTAGGCTATTTTTGGTGCCCCCTCAGCACTTGGTGCCCTACGCACAGCGCGTGATGCGCGTGGTGGGAGCGGCGGCGCTGTGTACAATCACAATAAAACACAACATTGTGCTTTTGTCAAACTGTAAACTACAACTGTCACCCAACCGAAATCTCTTACACACACACACACACACACACACACACACACACACATAGTTTAAAAGCAAAAAAAATATTTTGGACATTCATCATATTGCATTGGTTTTCATTTATTGTCCTCGAACAGAGCCCTAATCTGTTAATTTTTTCAGTTATACATTCTACATTGATTAAAAAAGAAAAATCAAATGTGTTTTTATTTTATACATAAATAAATAATCTATCATTCAGATGAGAATAAAGTTAGTGTTAGTTCAAATTTTAAGGAAAACAAATATATGATCTGAAATATAGCACATTCATTTATAATTCATTCAGGTTCAATTACCAAACATACAAATCTCAATGTAATTTAAAGCAAACAATACATTTAAAATACATGGGTTGTATGCTATTTTTTTTTATATAAAAAGATATAAATCCAAAAAGACAAGGCCTAAACTTTAACAAGGGTTAAACAATCACTGTAACAGACACAATCACACACACGTCAAATCACTTACATTTTAGATGCAATATTGACTTTTTTTTCTGTTTCAGCAGCGAAAATAGTTAAACAAAGATCACAGCAGAACCATCGAGCATCTCACAGCAACGCGTTCTCATTACTGAATGATTCAGCATTTTGAACGAAACGGTTGACTCAAAGATTCAACGACCAATCCATAATCTGTCTCATTCATGAATGACTCAGCCGTTCGAACGAATCGTTTGAACGAATGAATCAATGACTCGCTCATTAAGACGGTCGCCTGGCGGCACCTAATGACGGTTTAGTGATATTAAAAGTATCATTCTTTCCAACGATTGTTAATTAACTCATATTTGAAACATAAGCTATATATATATATATATACACACATATATATACACACACATATATATATATATACACAAAAATAAAATAAAAACACATTTGAAGCGTGTTTGCTTACTAAATTGTGAGCGGAACGAAAGTTGCAGCAAATATCAGCAACAGGAGTCAAATTTCATTAATCACGAGAGTGAAGAGCTGACTGAAAAGATGATGACGGAATAGGCTATTTTATGTAAAAGCCCCTATTTAAGCGAATCTATCATTGTACTCTTTTGTTGTTGTGTTGTCCGTGAAAAATAATAGACTATTGAACTCACAATTCAAGCAATCGGCCCCGTTATTGCACTAATTTTAAAGTGACACTAAAAAGTATGCGGCTGCACAGGCATTCATAATGGTGCGCGTCCATGGCGACGAGTGAGCAGAGCTGAGCGAACGTTTTTTAGTTCATTCCTACTTCCATAGGAATTCCCTCAAGCGCTCTGCAAGCGCAACCCTTATCAATGTCCGTGTGGACGTCCGTATTTAAAAGCTCTCGGTCCTCAGTCACATGCTTGCCAAATATATGTATAAATATCATTTTGGACACAAGAGGGCAGTATGGCCCTATGTATAATTTTGTATAATAACTATCACTCGAAGAGCCCCTCCCCACACAGACACACACACACACACACACAGTTCGCCCGCGCCTCTCTCTCACACGCACACACACACACACACACACACACTCCAGCATTGCAATCTTGAGATCGCAGCTTGTTCATTATGCTGCGTTCACACCAAACTTTTATACTCTTTTGTTGTTGTGTTTTCCATGAAGAATAATAGGCTATTGAACTCACAATTCAAGCAATCGGCCCCAGAAAAGGCGCTAATTTTAAAATGAAACTAACGGCTGACCGGGCATTCATAACGGTGCGCGTCCACGGCGATGAGCGAGCAGAACTTCCATAGGAATTCCCTCGAGCGCTCTGCACGTGGCCATTATCAATGTCCCGTATTTAAAAGCTCTCGGTCCTCAGTCACATACCAAATATATGTATAATGTATATATAAATATAATTTTGGACACAAGAGGGCAGTATGGCCCTATGTATAATTTTGTGTTTAAACTAAAAGAGCCCCTCCCCCCCTCCCCACACAGACACAGACACACACGAATGGCAGGGTGCATTCTCTCTGTCAGAGGGAGAGGGAGAGAAAATTCTCAGAAACATCCACATTCAAACCAAAATATCTAACTTCCTCTTGGTCTGAGCTAATGACAGTTAATTAGAAAGTTGTCCGGCTTGATCTGAACCATATGCATACCTGTGTCTGTCGAGTTTCATGCAATTTCAAGCATGCTAAGAGTCTCAAAAGCATCAAACAAGAATATTAAAGTTTGATGTGTTGCCACGGCAACAGTATCTAAGATATCAATAATCCTTTCACAGGTCTACATCTGCCGTGTGTTTACATTATACACATAAAGTTTGAAGCAAATCGGGTAAAAATAAGAGGGTGATTTCAAAGCATTTAGGAAGTGACACACTTCCTGCTGCCAGTTGGTGGCGCTATAACTTTGACTCACAATAGTCACATCCATGTGATCGGGCTCTTACAACGAACACACTGTTGAAGTTTCATCAAGATCAGTTAATGTATGCAGTAGTTATGACACACTTCCTGTTTCACGTTTCTCGCCATAATTTTGTTTCCTCGCCACGGCCAAACCGTTCGAGATATCAAAAATCCCCTCGCAAACTTTCATCCTCAATGTCTTGACTTCATGCTGACCGAGTTTCGTGCCGTTTGTTTGAATTCTCTAGGAGGAGTATTTCACATTCCATTGCGTGTGTTTTACCAACAACCCTAAATAGCCCACTTCCTGTTGGGCTGGGGTAAAAAGTAAGAGTGTGAAGTATATATGAAACGAGGAGATCTACATGTGTACCGAGTTTCATATTATTACATGCAAGCGTGTTTGATTTATGGACCATGTTTTCGGACCCCGTTCCAGGGGGCGCTGTCGAGCCCCCCTGCCACGCCCGGGTACCATCTTCAGCCCGGCCCTGATGGCCGCGGGTTCTGACATGTGTGCAAAGTTTCAGGAGTTTTTGAGCATGTTAAGGCCTCCAAAAGTGTCCAAAAGGTAGTAAAAAAATAATAAGAATAATAATAATAAATATAGCTGCGAGCAGCGATTACGGGCCCAAGCCGGTGGCACCGCAACCCCGGTGCCTTTAGTTACCTAAAGGCACCGGAGTGGCGGTGCCGCCGGCTTTGGCCCTTCATCGCTGCTCGCAGCTATATTTATATATATATATATATATATATATATATATATATATATATAAACAAGCCGGTGGCACCGCCACCCCGGTGCCTTTAGGGTTACTGTGCATGACGGGCAATATCGTAACTCCGCTTTGACCTTTGAGAAGATGTGTGCTGTAGAGCTTGCTTTGGTGTGGGCTCTACAAAAGTGTGCATTGAGGGCACATATCAACCACAAAGTATGCGTGAGCAACCTTCTGAAACCTAAAATGAAAAATGAGACACCCTACGGTCTCATGGACTTAATGCACACATGAAATAAGTACACAAGTTTGAAAGTTATATGAAGTGTGCCAAGACAGAATATTACTTGCCTGATCTGATTAGAAAAATAGTTGGTGTGTGTGTGTGTGTGTGTGTGTGTGTGTGAGGCGTGATTGAACAATGTAGACATAAAAACATACCCCGTCCTTTTGTTCATACAGGACATTATTCAAACTGCAAAGTGTTTACTTATATTTGTGTACAATCAGTGCCGCTGCTAGCCATTTTGGTGCCCTAAGCATAATTCCTTTATGATGCCCCCCCGCCCCCCCTAAAAAAAAACATTTTCATTTAGTATTTTCATTTAGGGGGGCTAAGCCCCCAATGAGGGTATGATTTATAAAAAAAATTAAAAAGCTAAAAAGTAACACTTTAGATTAGGGTCTAATGCTTACTATTAACTAGTTTCATTACCATGCAATGGCATGGTTTTATAATCACTGGGATCCCGAATTTGAGGCAGGTTAGTTAGGGGTGTTCGGGGGAAATTTTGGATTTTTCTGAACTACAGATGTGCATTTTAAGATGTTGTGAAGACGAAAAAAAAAAAAAAATTCGATAACAACAGCTTTAAAACCATGTCAGTGGGCAGCTGATTATTTTTCTCTCCTCATCAGCATCACACTCTTTTTCTCTTTGTTTTTATCTTGCCCTGTCTCTTCCCCTCCTAAAGTTGGCTTTTTTAATTTACTAAAGGTTACAATTTGTATTTTATTCTCAATATGTACACATTCATTATAAATCCTGTGCCTAACATGATGAAAACGGCTTTGTTCATGTTTCTTGTCCCCTCACAATGACAGTAGCCTAAACTATTACACTAGGCTACATGTTACATAGGCCTATTTTCAGTTCAAAATGGCGAAATTAGACAAAACTATATTAGTTTGCCTAATTATTTTTTGTCATTCGTTTAACATTTATGACCTAAAAAAAACTGTCAAATAAAGTTGTTTAGCTACTTACATCTTATCTCGCACTTGCCCGTACACTGAAGCGTCGAGTTGCACTGTTAAAATTCGCGTTCAGCGTCTGTGAACATAAAGCCCGCCTACTTTGATTTGATTGGTCATCTCAAATATTCTGACATTGACGAGCAGTGACAGACCAATGAGGCTCAGAAGAACACACACGAACACACACACACCCTGTCCTGTGTTTCTGACGTGCTCTCTGTCTCTGCTCGGCGCCGCTGCGGAATGAAGAGGAAGAACGCGCTGAATCTGATTATAACAAAAAGTTTGATGATTGGTTTTTCATTAGGCTATTTTTGGTGCCCCCTCAGCACTTGGTGCCCTACGCACAGCGCGTGATGCGCGTGGTGGGAGCGGCGGCGCTGTGTACAATCACAATAAAACACAACATTGTGCTTTTGTCAAACTGTAAACTACAACTGTCACCCAACCGAAATCTCTTACACACACACACACACACACACACACACACACACACATAGTTTAAAAGCAAAAAAAATATTTTGGACATTCATCATATTGCATTGGTTTTCATTTATTGTCCTCGAACAGAGCCCTAATCTGTTAATTTTTTCAGTTATACATTCTACATTGATTAAAAAAGAAAAATCAAATGTGTTTTTATTTTATACATAAATAAATAATCTATCATTCAGATGAGAATAAAGTTAGTGTTAGTTCAAATTTTAAGGAAAACAAATATATGATCTGAAATATAGCACATTCATTTATAATTCATTCAGGTTCAATTACCAAACATACAAATCTCAATGTAATTTAAAGCAAACAATACATTTAAAATACATGGGTTGTATGCTATTTTTTTTTATATAAAAAGATATAAATCCAAAAAGACAAGGCCTAAACTTTAACAAGGGTTAAACAATCACTGTAACAGACACAATCACACACACGTCAAATCACTTACATTTTAGATGCAATATTGACTTTTTTTTCTGTTTCAGCAGCGAAAATAGTTAAACAAAGATCACAGCAGAACCATCGAGCATCTCACAGCAACGCGTTCTCATTACTGAATGATTCAGCATTTTGAACGAAACGGTTGACTCAAAGATTCAACGACCAATCCATAATCTGTCTCATTCATGAATGACTCAGCCGTTCGAACGAATCGTTTGAACGAATGAATCAATGACTCGCTCATTAAGACGGTCGCCTGGCGGCACCTAATGACGGTTTAGTGATATTAAAAGTATCATTCTTTCCAACGATTGTTAATTAACTCATATTTGAAACATAAGCTATATATATATATATATATACACACATATATATACACACACATATATATATATATACACAAAAATAAAATAAAAACACATTTGAAGCGTGTTTGCTTACTAAATTGTGAGCGGAACGAAAGTTGCAGCAAATATCAGCAACAGGAGTCAAATTTCATTAATCACGAGAGTGAAGAGCTGACTGAAAAGATGATGACGGAATAGGCTATTTTATGTAAAAGCCCCTATTTAAGCGAATCTATCATTGTACTCTTTTGTTGTTGTGTTGTCCGTGAAAAATAATAGACTATTGAACTCACAATTCAAGCAATCGGCCCCGTTATTGCACTAATTTTAAAGTGACACTAAAAAGTATGCGGCTGCACAGGCATTCATAATGGTGCGCGTCCATGGCGACGAGTGAGCAGAGCTGAGCGAACGTTTTTTAGTTCATTCCTACTTCCATAGGAATTCCCTCAAGCGCTCTGCAAGCGCAACCCTTATCAATGTCCGTGTGGACGTCCGTATTTAAAAGCTCTCGGTCCTCAGTCACATGCTTGCCAAATATATGTATAAATATCATTTTGGACACAAGAGGGCAGTATGGCCCTATGTATAATTTTGTATAATAACTATCACTCGAAGAGCCCCTCCCCACACAGACACACACACACACACACACAGTTCGCCCGCGCCTCTCTCTCACACGCACACACACACACACACACACACACTCCAGCATTGCAATCTTGAGATCGCAGCTTGTTCATTATGCTGCGTTCACACCAAACTTTTATACTCTTTTGTTGTTGTGTTTTCCATGAAGAATAATAGGCTATTGAACTCACAATTCAAGCAATCGGCCCCAGAAAAGGCGCTAATTTTAAAATGAAACTAACGGCTGACCGGGCATTCATAACGGTGCGCGTCCACGGCGATGAGCGAGCAGAACTTCCATAGGAATTCCCTCGAGCGCTCTGCACGTGGCCATTATCAATGTCCCGTATTTAAAAGCTCTCGGTCCTCAGTCACATACCAAATATATGTATAATGTATATATAAATATAATTTTGGACACAAGAGGGCAGTATGGCCCTATGTATAATTTTGTGTTTAAACTAAAAGAGCCCCTCCCCCCCTCCCCACACAGACACAGACACACACGAATGGCAGGGTGCATTCTCTCTGTCAGAGGGAGAGGGAGAGAAAATTCTCAGAAACATCCACATTCAAACCAAAATATCTAACTTCCTCTTGGTCTGAGCTAATGACAGTTAATTAGAAAGTTGTCCGGCTTGATCTGAACCATATGCATACCTGTGTCTGTCGAGTTTCATGCAATTTCAAGCATGCTAAGAGTCTCAAAAGCATCAAACAAGAATATTAAAGTTTGATGTGTTGCCACGGCAACAGTATCTAAGATATCAATAATCCTTTCACAGGTCTACATCTGCCGTGTGTTTACATTATACACATAAAGTTTGAAGCAAATCGGGTAAAAATAAGAGGGTGATTTCAAAGCATTTAGGAAGTGACACACTTCCTGCTGCCAGTTGGTGGCGCTATAACTTTGACTCACAATAGTCACATCCATGTGATCGGGCTCTTACAACGAACACACTGTTGAAGTTTCATCAAGATCAGTTAATGTATGCAGTAGTTATGACACACTTCCTGTTTCACGTTTCTCGCCATAATTTTGTTTCCTCGCCACGGCCAAACCGTTCGAGATATCAAAAATCCCCTCGCAAACTTTCATCCTCAATGTCTTGACTTCATGCTGACCGAGTTTCGTGCCGTTTGTTTGAATTCTCTAGGAGGAGTATTTCACATTCCATTGCGTGTGTTTTACCAACAACCCTAAATAGCCCACTTCCTGTTGGGCTGGGGTAAAAAGTAAGAGTGTGAAGTATATATGAAACGAGGAGATCTACATGTGTACCGAGTTTCATATTATTACATGCAAGCGTGTTTGATTTATGGACCATGTTTTCGGACCCCGTTCCAGGGGGCGCTGTCGAGCCCCCCTGCCACGCCCGGGTACCATCTTCAGCCCGGCCCTGATGGCCGCGGGTTCTGACATGTGTGCAAAGTTTCAGGAGTTTTTGAGCATGTTAAGGCCTCCAAAAGTGTCCAAAAGGTAGTAAAAAAATAATAAGAATAATAATAATAAATATAGCTGCGAGCAGCGATTACGGGCCCAAGCCGGTGGCACCGCAACCCCGGTGCCTTTAGTTACCTAAAGGCACCGGAGTGGCGGTGCCGCCGGCTTTGGCCCTTCATCGCTGCTCGCAGCTATATTTATATATATATATATATATATATATATATATATATATATAAACAAGCCGGTGGCACCGCCACCCCGGTGCCTTTAGGGTTACTGTGCATGACGGGCAATATCGTAACTCCGCTTTGACCTTTGAGAAGATGTGTGCTGTAGAGCTTGCTTTGGTGTGGGCTCTACAAAAGTGTGCATTGAGGGCACATATCAACCACAAAGTATGCGTGAGCAACCTTCTGAAACCTAAAATGAAAAATGAGACACCCTACGGTCTCATGGACTTAATGCACACATGAAATAAGTACACAAGTTTGAAAGTTATATGAAGTGTGCCAAGACAGAATATTACTTGCCTGATCTGATTAGAAAAATAGTTGGTGTGTGTGTGTGTGTGTGTGTGTGTGTGTGAGGCGTGATTGAACAATGTAGACATAAAAACATACCCCGTCCTTTTGTTCATACAGGACATTATTCAAACTGCAAAGTGTTTACTTATATTTGTGTACAATCAGTGCCGCTGCTAGCCATTTTGGTGCCCTAAGCATAATTCCTTTATGATGCCCCCCCGCCCCCCCTAAAAAAAAACATTTTCATTTAGTATTTTCATTTAGGGGGGCTAAGCCCCCAATGAGGGTATGATTTATAAAAAAAATTAAAAAGCTAAAAAGTAACACTTTAGATTAGGGTCTAATGCTTACTATTAACTAGTTTCATTACCATGCAATGGCATGGTTTTATAATCACTGGGATCCCGAATTTGAGGCAGGTTAGTTAGGGGTGTTCGGGGGAAATTTTGGATTTTTCTGAACTACAGATGTGCATTTTAAGATGTTGTGAAGACGAAAAAAAAAAAAAAATTCGATAACAACAGCTTTAAAACCATGTCAGTGGGCAGCTGATTATTTTTCTCTCCTCATCAGCATCACACTCTTTTTCTCTTTGTTTTTATCTTGCCCTGTCTCTTCCCCTCCTAAAGTTGGCTTTTTTAATTTACTAAAGGTTACAATTTGTATTTTATTCTCAATATGTACACATTCATTATAAATCCTGTGCCTAACATGATGAAAACGGCTTTGTTCATGTTTCTTGTCCCCTCACAATGACAGTAGCCTAAACTATTACACTAGGCTACATGTTACATAGGCCTATTTTCAGTTCAAAATGGCGAAATTAGACAAAACTATATTAGTTTGCCTAATTATTTTTTGTCATTCGTTTAACATTTATGACCTAAAAAAAACTGTCAAATAAAGTTGTTTAGCTACTTACATCTTATCTCGCACTTGCCCGTACACTGAAGCGTCGAGTTGCACTGTTAAAATTCGCGTTCAGCGTCTGTGAACATAAAGCCCGCCTACTTTGATTTGATTGGTCATCTCAAATATTCTGACATTGACGAGCAGTGACAGACCAATGAGGCTCAGAAGAACACACACGAACACACACACACCCTGTCCTGTGTTTCTGACGTGCTCTCTGTCTCTGCTCGGCGCCGCTGCGGAATGAAGAGGAAGAACGCGCTGAATCTGATTATAACAAAAAGTTTGATGATTGGTTTTTCATTAGGCTATTTTTGGTGCCCCCTCAGCACTTGGTGCCCTACGCACAGCGCGTGATGCGCGTGGTGGGAGCGGCGGCGCTGTGTACAATCACAATAAAACACAACATTGTGCTTTTGTCAAACTGTAAACTACAACTGTCACCCAACCGAAATCTCTTACACACACACACACACACACACACACACACACACACATAGTTTAAAAGCAAAAAAAATATTTTGGACATTCATCATATTGCATTGGTTTTCATTTATTGTCCTCGAACAGAGCCCTAATCTGTTAATTTTTTCAGTTATACATTCTACATTGATTAAAAAAGAAAAATCAAATGTGTTTTTATTTTATACATAAATAAATAATCTATCATTCAGATGAGAATAAAGTTAGTGTTAGTTCAAATTTTAAGGAAAACAAATATATGATCTGAAATATAGCACATTCATTTATAATTCATTCAGGTTCAATTACCAAACATACAAATCTCAATGTAATTTAAAGCAAACAATACATTTAAAATACATGGGTTGTATGCTATTTTTTTTTATATAAAAAGATATAAATCCAAAAAGACAAGGCCTAAACTTTAACAAGGGTTAAACAATCACTGTAACAGACACAATCACACACACGTCAAATCACTTACATTTTAGATGCAATATTGACTTTTTTTTCTGTTTCAGCAGCGAAAATAGTTAAACAAAGATCACAGCAGAACCATCGAGCATCTCACAGCAACGCGTTCTCATTACTGAATGATTCAGCATTTTGAACGAAACGGTTGACTCAAAGATTCAACGACCAATCCATAATCTGTCTCATTCATGAATGACTCAGCCGTTCGAACGAATCGTTTGAACGAATGAATCAATGACTCGCTCATTAAGACGGTCGCCTGGCGGCACCTAATGACGGTTTAGTGATATTAAAAGTATCATTCTTTCCAACGATTGTTAATTAACTCATATTTGAAACATAAGCTATATATATATATATATACACACATATATATACACACACATATATATATATATACACAAAAATAAAATAAAAACACATTTGAAGCGTGTTTGCTTACTAAATTGTGAGCGGAACGAAAGTTGCAGCAAATATCAGCAACAGGAGTCAAATTTCATTAATCACGAGAGTGAAGAGCTGACTGAAAAGATGATGACGGAATAGGCTATTTTATGTAAAAGCCCCTATTTAAGCGAATCTATCATTGTACTCTTTTGTTGTTGTGTTGTCCGTGAAAAATAATAGACTATTGAACTCACAATTCAAGCAATCGGCCCCGTTATTGCACTAATTTTAAAGTGACACTAAAAAGTATGCGGCTGCACAGGCATTCATAATGGTGCGCGTCCATGGCGACGAGTGAGCAGAGCTGAGCGAACGTTTTTTAGTTCATTCCTACTTCCATAGGAATTCCCTCAAGCGCTCTGCAAGCGCAACCCTTATCAATGTCCGTGTGGACGTCCGTATTTAAAAGCTCTCGGTCCTCAGTCACATGCTTGCCAAATATATGTATAAATATCATTTTGGACACAAGAGGGCAGTATGGCCCTATGTATAATTTTGTATAATAACTATCACTCGAAGAGCCCCTCCCCACACAGACACACACACACACACACACAGTTCGCCCGCGCCTCTCTCTCACACGCACACACACACACACACACACACACTCCAGCATTGCAATCTTGAGATCGCAGCTTGTTCATTATGCTGCGTTCACACCAAACTTTTATACTCTTTTGTTGTTGTGTTTTCCATGAAGAATAATAGGCTATTGAACTCACAATTCAAGCAATCGGCCCCAGAAAAGGCGCTAATTTTAAAATGAAACTAACGGCTGACCGGGCATTCATAACGGTGCGCGTCCACGGCGATGAGCGAGCAGAACTTCCATAGGAATTCCCTCGAGCGCTCTGCACGTGGCCATTATCAATGTCCCGTATTTAAAAGCTCTCGGTCCTCAGTCACATACCAAATATATGTATAATGTATATATAAATATAATTTTGGACACAAGAGGGCAGTATGGCCCTATGTATAATTTTGTGTTTAAACTAAAAGAGCCCCTCCCCCCCTCCCCACACAGACACAGACACACACGAATGGCAGGGTGCATTCTCTCTGTCAGAGGGAGAGGGAGAGAAAATTCTCAGAAACATCCACATTCAAACCAAAATATCTAACTTCCTCTTGGTCTGAGCTAATGACAGTTAATTAGAAAGTTGTCCGGCTTGATCTGAACCATATGCATACCTGTGTCTGTCGAGTTTCATGCAATTTCAAGCATGCTAAGAGTCTCAAAAGCATCAAACAAGAATATTAAAGTTTGATGTGTTGCCACGGCAACAGTATCTAAGATATCAATAATCCTTTCACAGGTCTACATCTGCCGTGTGTTTACATTATACACATAAAGTTTGAAGCAAATCGGGTAAAAATAAGAGGGTGATTTCAAAGCATTTAGGAAGTGACACACTTCCTGCTGCCAGTTGGTGGCGCTATAACTTTGACTCACAATAGTCACATCCATGTGATCGGGCTCTTACAACGAACACACTGTTGAAGTTTCATCAAGATCAGTTAATGTATGCAGTAGTTATGACACACTTCCTGTTTCACGTTTCTCGCCATAATTTTGTTTCCTCGCCACGGCCAAACCGTTCGAGATATCAAAAATCCCCTCGCAAACTTTCATCCTCAATGTCTTGACTTCATGCTGACCGAGTTTCGTGCCGTTTGTTTGAATTCTCTAGGAGGAGTATTTCACATTCCATTGCGTGTGTTTTACCAACAACC
Organism: Rhinichthys osculus; assembly: GCA_029959095.1. Lineage (NCBI taxonomy): Eukaryota > Metazoa > Chordata > Actinopteri > Cypriniformes > Leuciscidae > Rhinichthys > Rhinichthys osculus. Next base: position 7,787,099 of record JARWKJ010000020.1, on the reverse strand, counting down.
CTAAATAGCCCACTTCCTGTTGGGCTGGGGTAAAAAGTAAGAGTGTGAAGTATATATGAAACGAGGAGATCTACATGTGTACCGAGTTTCATATTATTACATGCAAGCGTGTTTGATTTATGGACCATGTTTTCGGACCCCGTTCCAGGGGGCGCTGTCGAGCCCCCCTGCCACGCCCGGGTACCATCTTCAGCCCGGCCCTGATGGCCGCGGGTTCTGACATGTGTGCAAAGTTTCAGGAGTTTTTGAGCATGTTAAGGCCTCCAAAAGTGTCCAAAAGGTAGTAAAAAAATAATAAGAATAATAATAATAAATATAGCTGCGAGCAGCGATTACGGGCCCAAGCCGGTGGCACCGCAACCCCGGTGCCTTTAGTTACCTAAAGGCACCGGAGTGGCGGTGCCGCCGGCTTTGGCCCTTCATCGCTGCTCGCAGCTATATTTATATATATATATATATATATATATATATATATATATATATAAACAAGCCGGTGGCACCGCCACCCCGGTGCCTTTAGGGTTACTGTGCATGACGGGCAATATCGTAACTCCGCTTTGACCTTTGAGAAGATGTGTGCTGTAGAGCTTGCATTGGTGTGGGCTCTGCAAAAGTGTGCATTGAGGGCACATATCAACCACAAAGTATGCGTGAGCAACCTTCTGAAACCTAAAATGAAAAATGAGACACCCTACGGTCTCATGGACTTAATGCACACATGAAATAAGTACACAAGTTTGAAAGTTATATGAAGTGTGCCAAGACAGAATATTACTTGCCTGATCTGATTAGAAAAATAGTTGGTGTGTGTGTGTGTGTGTGTGTGTGTGTGTGTGTGTGTGTGTGTGTGTGTGTCACAATAAAACACAACATTGTGCTTTTGTCAAACTGTAAACTACAACTGTCACCCAACCGAAATCTCTTACACACACACACACACACACACACACACATAGTTTAAAAGCAAAAAAAATCTTTTGGACATTCATCATATTGCATTGGTTTTCATTTATTGTCCTCGATCAGAGCCCTAATCTGTTTATTTTTTCAGTTACACATTCTACATTGATTAAAAAAGAAAAATCAAATGTGTTTTTATTTTATACATAAATAAATAATCTATCATTCAGATGAGAATAAAGTTAGTGTTAGTTCAAATTTTAAGGAAAACAAATATATGATCTGAAATATAGCACATTCATTTATAATTCATTCAGGTTCAATTACCAAACATACAAATCTCAATGTAATTTAAAGCAAACAATACATTTAAAATACATGGGTTGTATGCTATTTTTTTTTATATAAAAAGATATATATCCAAAAAGACAAGGCCTAAACTTTAACAAGGGTTAAACAATCACTGTAACAGACACAATCACACACACACACACACACACACACACACACGTCAAATCACTTACATTTTAGATGCAATATTGACTTTTTTTTCTGTTTCAGCAGCGAAAATAGTTAAACAAAGATCACAGCAGAACCATCGAGCATCTCATAGCAACGCGTTCTCATTACTGAATGATTCAGCATTTTGAACGAATCGGTTGACTCAAAGATTCAACGACCAATCCATAATCTGTCTCATTCATGAATGACTCAGCCGTTCGAACGAATCGTTTGAACGAATGAATCAATGACTCGCTCATTAAGACGGTCGCCTGGCGGCACCTAATGACGGTTTAGTGATATTAAAAGTATCATTCTTTCCAACGATTGTTAATTAACTCATATTTGAAACATAAGCTATATATATATATATATATATATATATATATATATACACACATATATATACACACATATATATACACACACATATATATATACACAAAAATAAAATAAAAACACATTTGAAGCGTGTTTGCTTACTAAATTGTGAGCGGAACGAAAGTTGCAGCAAATATCAGCAACAGGAGTCAAATTTCATTAATCACGAGAGTGAAGAGCTGACTGAAAAGATGATGACGGAATAGGCTATTTTATGTAAAAGCCCCTATTTAAGCGAATCTATCATTGTACTCTTTTGTTGTTGTGTTTTCCGTGAAAAATAATAGACTATTGAACTCACAATTCAAGCAATCGGCCCCGTTATTGCACTAATTTTAAAGTGACACTAAAAAGTATGCGGCTGCACTAGCATTCATAACGGTGCGCGTCCATGGCGACGAGCGAGCAGAACAGAGCGAACGTTTTTTAGTTCATTCCTACTTCCATAGGAATTCCCTCAAGCGCTCTGCAAGCGCAACCCTTATCAATGTCCGTGTGGACGTCCGTATTTAAAAGCTCTCGGTCCTCAGTCACATGCTTGCCAAATATATGTATAAATATCATTTTGGACACAAGAGGGCAGTATGGCCCTATGTATAATTTTGTATAATAACTATCACTCGAAGAGCCCCTCCCCACACAGACACACACACACACACAGTTCGCCCGCGCCTCTCTCTCACACGCACACACACACACACACACACACACTCCAGCATTGCAATCTTGAGATCGCAGCTTGTTCATTATGCTGCGTTCACACCAAACTTTTATACTCTTTTGTTGTTGTGGTTTCCATGAAGAATAATAGGCTATTGAACTCACAATTCAAGCAATCGGCCCCAGAAAAGGCGCTAATTTTAAAATGAAACTAACGGCTGACCGGGCATTCATAACGGTGCGCGTCCACGGCGATGAGCGAGCAGAACTTCCATAGGAATTCCCTCGAGCGCTCTGCACGTGGCCATTATCAATGTCCCGTATTTAAAAGCTCTCGGTCCTCAGTCACATACCAAATATATGTATAATGTATATATAAATATAATTTTGGACACAAGAGGGCAGTATGGCCCTATGTATAATTTTGTGTTTAAACTAAAAGAGCCCCTCCCCCCCTCCCCACACAGACACAGACACAGACACACACGAATGGCAGGGTGCATTCTCTCTGTCAGAGGGAGAGGGAGAGAAAATTCTCAGAAACATCCACATTCAAACCAAAATATCTAACTTCCTCTTGGTCTGAGCTAATGACAGTTAATTAGAAAGTTGTCCGGCTTGATCTGAACCATATGCATACCTGTGTCTGTCGAGTTTCATGCAATTTCAAGCATGCTAAGAGTCTCAAAAGCATCAAACAAGAATATTAAAGTTTGATGTGTTGCCACGGCAACAGTATCTAAGATATCAATAATCCTTTCACAGGTCTACATCTGCCGTGTGTTTACATTATACACATAAAGTTTGAAGCAAATCGGGTAAAAATAAGAGGGTGATTTCAAAGCATTTAGGAAGTGACACACTTCCTGCTGCCAGTTGGTGGCGCTATAACTTTGACTCACAATAGTCACATCCATGTGATCGGGCTCTTACAACGAACACACTGTTGAAGTTTCATCAAGATCAGTTAATGTATGCAGTAGTTATAACACACTTCCTGTTTCACGTTTCTCGCCATAATTTTGTTTCCTCGCCACGGCCAAACCGCTCGAGATATCAAAAATCCCCTCGCAAACTTTCATCCTCAATGTCTTGACTTCATGCTGACCGAGTTTCGTGCCGTTTGTTTGAATTCTCTAGGAGGAGTATTTCACATTCCATTGCGTGTGTTTTACCAACAACCCTAAATAGCCCACTTCCTGTTGGGCTGGGGTAAAAAGTAAGAGTGTGAAGTATATATGAAACGAGGAGATCTACATGTGTACCGAGTTTCATATTATTACATGCAAGCGTGTTTGAGTTATGGACCATGTTTTCGGACCCCGTTCCAGGGGGCGCTGTCGAGCCCCCCTGCCACGCCCGGGTACCATCTTCAGCCCGGCCCTGATGGCCTCGGGTTCTGACATGTGTGCAAAGTTTCAGGAGTTTTTGAGCATGTTAAGGCCTCCAAAAGTGTCCAAAAGGTAGTAAAAAAATAATAATAATAATAAATATATATATATATATATATATAAATATAGCTGCGAGCAGCGATTACGGGCCCAAGCCGGTGGCACCGCAACCCCGGTGCCTTTAGTTACCTAAAGGCACCGGGGTGGCGGTGCCGCCGGCTTGGGCCCTTCATCGCTGCTCGCAGCTATATTTATATATATATATATATATATATATATATATATATATATATATATATATATATATATATATATATATAAAGCCGGTGGCACCGCCACCCTGGTGCCTTTAGGGTTATTGTGCACGACGTGCAAAAAAAACGTAACCCTGCTTTGACTGTCGAAAAGAAGAGTGCTGTAGAGCTTGCATTGGTGTGGGCTCTGCAAAAGTGCGCATCGAGGGCACATATCAATCACAAAGTATGCGTGAGCAACCTTCTGAAAGGTCAGGTCTACATCCAGCTCTACATCTGCCGTGTGTTTACATTATAGTAGTGAAGTTTGAAGAAAATCAGGTAAAAATAAGAGGGTGATTTCAAATCATTTTGAAAGTGACACACTTCCTGCTGCCAGTTGGTGGCGCTATACCCGGGGTTGCGGTGCCACCGGCTTGGGCCCGTAATCGCTGCCCGTAGCTATAAATATATATATATATACACACAAACACATATTCATTTACATTCATTAATTTAGCTGACGCTTTTATCCAAAGCGACTTACAATTGCCATATATGTCAGAGGTCGCACACCTCTGGAGCAACTAGGGGTTAAGTGTCTTGCTCAGGGACACATTGGTGTCTCACAGTGGATTCGAACCCGGGTCTCTCACACCAAAGGCATGTGTCTTATCCACTGCGCCATTACCACCATGTGTGTATATTTATATAAAGATACAGAGAATATTACTTGCTTTACCTGATTAGAATGCTACCTTGAAAAACAATAATTTAAATTAAATCTCACCCAAAAGATAAATCCCCCTGCCACCTCCCCACACAGGATTGTCCTCAAACAGAGCTCTAATCTGTTTATTTTTAAGTTACACATTCTACATTGATTAAAAAAGAAACATCAAAAGTGTTTTTAGTCAGAGTATTATTTCATACAGAATTTTTTTTTTTTTTATTCAGATGAGAATGAGGTTAGTGTTTTAAAATTTTAAGGAAAACAAATATATTGAAATATAGCACATGAATTTTAAATTCATTCAGCTTCAATTACCAAAACAATCTTACTTTTATTTAAAGCAAACTATACATTTAAAAGATGGGGGTTATATGCATATTTTGTCATTTAAAAAAAATACAAAAATTGTTATGCGAAAAGACAAGGACTTAGAGATTTCTTTATCCTTTAATGCAGGAAAAATCAAACAGCCAGCCACACACACACACACACACATAAACACAGACACCAACCCTCCCTCCCTCCCCTCCCCTCCCCTCTGCTCCCCTCCCCACACAGACACACACACACACACACACACACACACAGAGAGAATGGCAGGGGGCACAAGAAATCCATTCAAACTACAATATCTGACTTTCTGTTGCTCAGAGCTAATGACTTTAAATTAGAAAATTGATCGGCTTTATGAGAACAATATCCGTAGCAAGTTTTGTAACTGTAGGTAAAACGAGCAAAGTTATAACACACTTTATGTGTCCTTTTTTAGTCATAAAATTCATTTCCTCGCCACGGCCAAACCGTTCGAGATATCAAAAATCCGTCTGGAATTTAGCATCCTCAATGTCTTGACTTCATGCTGACCGAGTTTGGTTGGAATCCGATCAATTCCCAAGGAGAATTAAATCGAATTTCAGGGGTATGCGTTTCCAAACAAACCATAATAGCCGGCTTCCTGTTGGACTGTCGTAAAACTTAGAGCACGAAAGTTGTTCAACCCAATGAGATCTATAAGTGTACCGAGTTTCATATTATTACATGCAAGTGTGTTTGACTTATGGAAAAGTGTTCGAATCCCAGTCCAGGGGGCGCTGTCGAGCCGCCCTGCCACGCCCGGGTACCAGCTTCAACCCGGCCCTGATGGCCGCGGGTTCTGACCCGTGTGCAAAGTTTCAAGAGTTTTAGAAGATGTTAAGGGCCCCAAAAGCCCCCGAAACCTTGAACAACAATAATTAAAAGCATTCTCACTCAAACAGACACATCCCCCTCCCCCCACAGACACAGAGGTACGCAGAGAGAGGGAGAGAGTGACAGAGATTACTCCGAAACATCCACATTCAAACCAAAATATCTGACTTTCTTTTGTTCGGAGCCAAAATCTGTAAATTAGAAAGTTGTCCGGCTTGATCTGAACAATATTCCTGCCGAGTTTTATGATTGCAGGTAAAACTATGAAACTAACCCTCTCACTTTTGTCAAAAGGTGGCGCTACTGAGCCCCTGCACCACGTCCGTTCCTGAAACTTTGCACATGTCTACTGGCTAATAAATGTGACATGTCTGTCGAGTTTCATGCAATTTCAAGCATGCTAAGAGTCTCAAAAGCATCCTAAAAGAATTTTAAAGTATGATGCGTTGCCACGGCAACAGTATCAAAGATATCAAGAATCCATTCACAGGTCTACATCTGCCGTATGTTTACATTATACAGATGAAGTTTGAAGCAATTTGGGTTCAAATAAGAGGGTGATTTCACAGCATTTTGAAAGTGACACACTTCCTGCTGCCAGTTGGTGGCGCTATAACTTTGACTCACAGTAGTCACATCCATGTGATCGTCCTCTTACAACGAACACACTGCTGAAGTTTCATCAAGATCAGTTAATGTATGCTGAAGTTATAACACACTTCCTGTTTCACGTTTCTCGCCATAATTTCGTTTCCTCGCCACGGCCAAACCGTTCGAGATATCAAAAATCCCCTGGCAATTTTTCATCCTCAATGTATTGACTTCATGCTGACCGAGTTTTGTGCCATTTCTTTGAATTCTCTAGGAGAAGTACTTTAAATTCCATTGCATGCGTTTTACAAACAACCCTAAATAGCCGACTTCCTGTTGGGCTGGGGTAAAAAGTAAGAGTATGAAGTATATATGAACCGATGAGATCTATATGTGTACCGAGTTTCATATTCTTACATGCAAGCGTGTTTGATTTATGGACCAAGATTTCGGACCCCGTTCCAGGGGGCGCTGTCTAGCCCCCCTGCCACGCCCGGGTATCATCTTCAGCCCGACCCTGATGGCCGCGGGTTCTGACCCGCGTGCAAAGTTTCAAGAGTTTTCGGGCACGTTAAGGGCCCCAAAAGTGCCCGAATAGTCGTAAGAAAAATAGAAAAAAAAAAAAAAAAAAAAAAAAAAAAGAAAAAAATAATCCTAAGGAAAACAATAGGGCTCTTCGCCCTTTCAGGGCTTGGGCCCTAATAATAATAATAATAATAATAAATAATCCTAAGGAAAACAATAGGGCCTTCGCCCTTTGGGCTTGGGCCCTAATAATAATAATAATAAATAATCCTAAGGAAAACAATAGGGCCTTCGCCCTTTGGGCTTGGGCCCTAAAAATAATCCTAAGGAAAACAATAGGGCTCTTCGCCCTTTCAGGGCTTGGGCCCTAATAATCCTAAGGAAAACAATAGGGCTCTTCGCCCTTTCAGGGCTTGGGCCCTAATAAATAATCCTAAGGAAAACAATAGGGCCTTCGCCCTTTGGGCTTGGGCCCTAATAATCCTAAGGAAAACAATAGGGCCTTCGCCCTTTGGGCTTGGGCCCTAATAAATAATCCTAAGGAAAACAATAGGGCCTTCGCCCTTTGGGCTTGGGCCCTAAAAAAGAGCACATGCGTTAGCAAAACCACCCATGCAAACGCGTGCGTTTTTGAATTAGAGCGCGCATGGTTTGCAACATTTCTCGATCTCTAATGCATGCATATTTTAAACAATTGTTGCATGCATTCGTTCATGAAATAAAAAAATATAACGTTTATAAGTTTGAATGTGTACTTACTCAAAGTCTGGATCCTCTCCTGCTTCATAAGCAGCCTGTCGGACAGAGTCGAAACTTGCATTACTACAAGTCTCAGTGTCGCTGTCTCGATCTAGCTCCGCCAAAACAGCCTCCACACCGACAAAAACTTTTCTTGAAGCCATTGTCCAAAGACAAAACACTCCAAAGCACGCAATAACTCGAAAAAACACTGTCCAAATCACCAAACTATCCCAAACTTTTCTCCTACTCATCTGCGTAGTTAGCTGGCGCCAGCTGAAATTTGAAGATGAAGCCCCGCCTCCTCGTCTTTAGAAGGCAAAATCTCAGCCTCTGAATGGCTTAGAAACATGATCGAGGTGTCTATTGGTAGCTGAGAAGCTCAGCTTTCCTACATTTACATTTACATTTATTCATTTAGCTGACGCTTTTATCCAAAGCGACTTACAATTGCTATATATGTCAGAGGTCGCACGCCTCTGGAGCAACTAGGGGTTAATTGTCTTGCTCAGGGACACAATGGTGTCTCACAGTGGATTCGAACCCGGGTCTCTCACACCAAAGGCATGTGTCTTATCCACTGCGCCATCACCACCCTTTCCTGACGTACGACGCAATATTTGATGACGTCATCAAAAATCGCGGCTATCGAAGACAATCAAACCTAAGATTTATCATAGGATTTGCTCTTATCCTGCACCGCATGTTTTGATCTGGACATCGGTGACATATTACAGTGTCATTTGGCCATGCATGCTCGTAGACATGTGAAAATGGTCTCATTTTGAAGAAAACAACCTGAAGAACGAGCTGATATAAATTTTGTGGCTAGTAGCTTCACATGGAGGAAGTGATTCGAACAGGAATATGACTCGTGTGTTTGTTTGTTCAAAAAACTCGATTCCGTTTTCGTGAATCTTTGGATGATAATGTTACTGTAATGTGTTGGATCGGTAAAATAAACTGCACAGTGATATTCTTGAGAGTGAGAGCTTTCATTTGATGTATGATTTGTCTATTTTTGGTCAGTTCATGTGATATAAAAATGAAATTTAATATTATTAATATGAATTTCTCGAGGGTGGGGGTCGTTGCGGGGGTCGAATTCAGACCTTATTATCTTATTCTATGTAATTTAAATACAAAAGTGATGGGGTTGTGATGAAAGCTGAGGTTCTAAGCTTTCCAAAAATACCACATATGTCTAGTTTTGTGCTGCACAACTTAGAGATTTTTTTTAATTATTATGATGATGCAATTTTGGACCCACCCGTGGGTCCGCGGGGGGGCGCAGAGCTGGAGGATAGTTTCTGTCATTCAGAAATAGACTACTGAGATTCCAGATATTATTGAAAGTTTGAGATGCCAAATTCATAATAATTAATCAAAAGGAAAGTGTTAAATAGGCTGAAAAGGAAAATCAAAAATATGTGTATCTCAATATTTATAACTATTTAGAATGTATCTTTTTAAATTATATAAAAAATGATTTAACTCACCGTAGATGGTAAGACTAAAATTCTTGCTCACACGATCTTTGACCTCTAGTTTATAAACTCCAGTGTGTTCAGTTGTGGTGTGTGTGATGGTCAGAGATCCAGTTTGATCGTCCAGCTTCAGTCTGTCTCTGAATCTCCCATCCGGAACATCTTCATATACAGTCATTCTGTCGTCCATTACACTGATTTCAGCTATTAAAGTGTTTTCATCTCCAAACCTCCACAGAATCAGATCTTCATCCATCATTTCAGTGAGATCAGAGTTTAGAGAGACTGAATCTCCCTCCATCACTGACACTGACTTCACTGCATCTGGACCAGCAAACACTCCTGAAGAACAGAGATTATCACAGATTAAGGGATCCAAATAACTTTATGTTGATTTACTTAAGAAGACAGCTGAAGAACAGCAGCACAGACACAGAAGTAGCTGGCTATTAAATAGAGAATTGAAAAACAAAAAGAAGAGTAGCACAAGACAAAAAATTAAATGAAAGGAGACTTTGTTCAACAGACAAAGAAATAGGAAAGCTTGAAGGTTTGAAAGAGAAAAGCACCATTTAGAAAGTTGAGCTCCACAAAGATATCAGCATCATAGATAAAATATTAAAGCATGAACTAAATCACTAAAACAGATAAAAAAATATAAATCATAAATGTATAACTTACCGACCACTTGCCACAAACACCAGAGGAACAAAACAACAACGTGAACCATTTTCTTCAAAAGATTATAAAAAAGACTGCTTTGAACTGACAGGACTCGTGTGCTTGTGGATCCTCCCCTAACAGGAACTGACCACCCTTCAGCTGACGCACACTAGCTGTGATCACATATACAGTCACAATGTACTAACTTAACTTTTCTTAAGACTTGCTGTTCTTAGAGTAATTAAACTTTCTTTAACACAGGTGGTTGTTAAAATGATCTCAAGTTTGCTGTATATTTTATTTTTTTAAATCTTTCAGGTCATGAATTTAAATTTGTTTTATTTATTTTTTTTGTGGAGAGGGAGATTGTGAGGTTCATATTAAGAGAGAAAAACCTAATTATTGACTGATATAGTGATGTCTGTCCAATAATATAAACAAACACTGTGGTCTTCTGTGGGTCTCTTTAAATAGAATATTATAATTACCCATGAGAAAAAATATTCAATTGGTTTTATTAAAAACAACTGGAGGAAATATACTGCCTCCAGTGATATTTAATAGCCTAAATTGAACCTGTTAATATTTGAGTGTGCATAATAATCTTCATTACAACCTTTATAACATGGACATGCAGTCACCAGGCACTTTATTATGTAAACTTTACTAGTAGGCTGGACCCCATTTGCCTCCAGAACTGCCTCAATTCTTCATGGCACAGATTCAACAAGTGCTGGAAACATTCCTCGGAGATTATGGTCCTTAATGTCATGATTGTTTCACACAGTTGCTGCAGATTTATTAGCTTCACATCCATGATGTGAATCTCCTGTTCCTTCACATCCTAAAGCTGCTCTACTGGATTGAGATATGGTGACTGTGGAGTCCATTTGAGTTTAGTGAACATGTTCAAGAAACCAGTTTGAGATGATTTGAGCTTTGTGACATGGTGTGTTATCCTGCTGGAAGTGAAGATGGGTACACTGTGGTCATAAAGGGAATAAGGGATGGACATGGTCAGCAACAATACTCAGGTCAGCTGTAGCGTTTAAATGATCCTCAATTGGAACTAAAGTGCCCAAAGTGTGGCAAAAGAATATCCCTCAGACCAACACCAGCAGCCTGAACCGCTGATACAAGCAAGGGTGATCCATGCTTGCTTTCATGTTGTTTATATGAAATTCTGACCCTATAGAATGTTGCAGCACAAATCGAGACTATCAGAACAAGCTACATTTTTCCAATCTTGTCCAGTTTTGTTGAGCCCATATGAATTGTCATCTGACAGTATCTCATTTGCAGTGTCACCGGTGTGTCTTCTGCTGCTGTTGCCCATCTGCTTCAAGGTTTGATGTGTTTTGTGTTCAGACATCATTGTGTGTTTAGAGATGCTGTTCTGCAGACCTCAGTTGTAACTGAGGATATTTTCTCTTTTTCAGACCGTTCTCTGTAAACCCTAGAGATGTTTGTGTGTGAAAATCTCAGTAGATCAGCAGTTTCTGAAACACTCATGACACCATGACACGTTCGTTGTTCAAAGTCACTTAAATCATGTTTCTTCCCCATTCTTATGCTCAGTTTGAACTACAGCATGTCTAAATGCATTGAGGTGCTGATGTGATTATCTGATTAGATATTTACGTTAAGCAGTTGAACAAGTGTAAATAAAGTGACTGGTGTTTAGAGCTGTTAAACACAGGCACAAAGCATAAGGGAATGATTTGGCAAATAAGGAAATTAACAACAGCTTACTAATATACTACTTGTACATCTTTTACTATATCTTTCTATGGCAGAATGAAATAGTAAGGGTTGTATGCTGCTCTACGCTCTACAGCGCTCTTCCTAGCTGAGGCATTGGCTCACGCTGATTGGTCAAGCCTTAGTTACTTTCACTTTCATTTGACCAGAATTAAAACCAATATATTGCCTTAAGTGTACTTTGATTTGACAGAATAAATAATGATTGCTGTCATTTCACGTGTCCTGTTTTTAATTATCAATTTTTTAACTTCATCTTTACACTAAATGTCAAGAACAGCTGTAGCTGGTCAAATGATGTATGGAGGGCGGGGTTTTCCCCGCTGAGACAGGAAAAGAAAGAGACCCGTTGCAGACGCCATTACTGTGCGTTCACACCGGACGCGAATAGCGCGTCAAATTCGCGTCTACCGCGTCTAGTTTGACGCTTGAGCACTTTGTGTTAATTCGCGTGTCAATGGCGAAATTGACGCGCGTAAAAACAAAAGTTTGAAGCGAAATTTACGCGCGTCAGAGGCGAAATCCGGAGGCGAAAGTTTCGAAACCCGTTGGCGGCCATCTTTTTAGATGTTTATCGAGCATTAGCATTAGCATTATTCGAGAGAGTCACCGCTCGTATATGCTCTGGAGAGCAGAAACAGCTCCGTAGGGGACATCGTCGCTGTACTCGGGTCCACCAGAACCTCCGGAGGGTTTCAGGAGTTTCACAATTTGCTCCAGGAGCTAGGTTTGGTGGACCTAACGGTGAGGACGCCGACGAGGACAGCTTAGGCCGTATAAGCCCTCGGCCTCGAGTGGTCTATGCCTGTCGAGCCCGCGCTCTACAGCCCGGCGCGAGGTTCACCCTCGCCCGCATCCATCTAATCTGTCATTTATTTTTGTTTTGATAATAAACGAAGCCAGCCTCCAAAAGTGATTAATCTGTCCTGTGATTTTTCTCTCTCTCTCTCACACATCACTGTCCAGACACGAACTTATGTGGGTTGTCTTTACATTATAATAATATTTCATATAATCTAGATATGGAATAAATAGCATTCAATGCAAAACGAATATGTCTCATATATTGAAATCAAGTTTTATGTGATAAAATATTTGCTTTGTTGTGCATTAGAACCACAGTCATTTATTACAAAATAATTTATTGAAGCATCCAGATACTTCTCCACGTGACAGCAGCAAGCAGCTAGGCTCCTGATTGGTTAACGCGGCGCGAATTGACGCAGAAGTTCAGATTTTCCAACTCGGGCGGCAGACGCGAATTCGCGTCAAACGCGTGAATGCACAAATAGCACTAACTAAATCATTCGCGCGTAACGCGCTTAACGCGCCAGACGCTCAATTCGCGCGAACTTGACGCGCGAATGAGGCGTATTTATGGCAAGCCAAAGTGTTCACAGACGCCTGGTCGGGCGTCTGATTGCACACTGAAGGCCAATTTATACTTCTGCGTCGGGTGCGCGCAGTAGGTACGGCGTAGCATACGCACAGACGCGTACCATACGCCGTGCCCTTCGCCGTAACCTGACGCGCACCTCCTCAAAAATGTAACTACACGTCGCGACGACGCGGACCGCAAGATCTGTGATTGGTCGGCTTGGGATCATCGCGTTTCCTCCTATGTATTTCCGGCGTGTTCTTCTGCACCGCCCGCCATTTTTAAATTCTAAGTACAGCGAAACTGTTAAAAAACAACAAAATTACCTTTTCCACCTCGATAAGCTCCAACTCCAACATGATCTGCTCTCTTTCAGTCGACATTGCTTGTAGTAACCTAAACTCAAAACAGCCGCGAGGAATCTTCTTCTTCTTGCCGCGAGGAATCTAAACACAGTGGAACATTAAAACCCTCCGCCGCCAACTAGCGTTTCGGCACTGTACTGCAGAGCAACGCAGACCTAAACGCAGAAGTATAAATGCTCATGACGGCGTCGCCTACGTGCGTAGCGTACGCCGTACACTACGGCGTACACTCGACGCAGAAGTATAAATTGGCCTTGACACGTCAAAAGCGTGCGTTCGACAGCCAAACGCGCGCGTTCGACAGCCAAACGCGCGTCAAAAGCGTGCGTTTTTGCCATAAAAAGCGCGCGTTCTTGTGCACACGGAAAACGCGCGTCAGAAACGCGCGTTTTTTGCATCAAAGCGCGCGTCAGGAACGCGCGTTTGGCTGTCAAGACGCACGCTTTTGACGTGCGCTTTGGGGGTCACCGAGAACGCACGCTTTTGACGCGCGTTTATCATAACAAAAATTGGCGTCGAAAACGTGTGTTTTGACTAGGACAAAACGCACGCTGTTGACGTGTAAACAGTTAAACCAAACAGGCAGTAAAAACGTGTGTGAAGTTTCCAACCAGGCGAAAAGGACGCGTGAAATACGAGTTATAATCAGTCTGAACGGGTCAGTGTCATTGGCTGCTGAAGGCTTGGGTCTAACCATTTCTGTGGGCTTAGGGGGATTTAGCTACTGTTCATAGACTAGGGCTAGGCTACCACCATTTAACATGCCAAAGATCAGGCTATTCAGCCTATCTATTTTGTCCTTTTTTTGTAGAACTTATAGAAATAATATATTTAAATTGCAGTTTTATCAAAATTTAGATACAAATAAAATTACCTTGTTTTTCTTCGCTCATGCCTTTTTGTAAATAAACACATTAGTGGTCATTCTAGCTCAACATGAAATCATTAACATTTGTGTGGGAAAATCAGTTATGATGGAGGTAATAAGCAATCAATGCAGGTTAATCAATACAAACAAAGCACCCCAAATAAAGTAGTATTTTCGTATTTGAAGAGTAATTATCAAAAGAAATGACACCAGTAGATAAATACCAATAGATTCTTCATTTGTGATGTGGAGGCAAACTATAACTCGGGCTTTGATTCTTTCAGTACATTTTTATATGTGTTTTAGAGATTGAATTCAAATCAAATATTAACATTACTGCCCTAACTATTTCTGAATAGAATGTCTACTTCATACATATTTGGAATAGTATGGAAATATAAGGTTCAGGGGCCTCATTTATAAACGTTGCGTACGCACAAAAGAAGGCGTACGCCGCTCTCTACGCAATAAGTGGTATTAGCAATAAGCCGCTTTAGATTACAGCCCGGAAAGTACTGTGTAATTAAGAGGAATTTACCGAGTAACTTTCGGTAATTATAGTGTACCTATAAAGTACTTGCATGTAAGTATAAGGGAACAATATGTAAAGTTAGGGGAATAAAGGGGTAACAACCAGGAGAAATAAAAAAATATTTATACTGTATTATAGAACTGAGGGGTACTTATTCTACTATTATGATACAACAATCTTACATTTGGGAGCAATTTAGCAAGAACATACACATACCTTTTTGTAATAATTGTGTACCAATACATACTGTATAGGCTTTTTTTAAATTACAGGGTACATATCTATGCATTTATACTTTTATTTATTTATTTTATGATAGTAAAAGTGCAGATGTTTAAGTTGGGCTAACATGTTTCAAGGCAAGAAAAGCTAAGACTATTGCAATTTTTTTAAATACTGGGAAATATATCTTGTTTCATGTGGTTACAGGGTAAGTGGTGCTTCTATAATAAATAAAGGTTTCCGAGTCAGTGATATAAGATTGTGTGTATACATTTTTATTGTTACCCTGTAACTACATGGAACAAGAGGGTAACAAGCACCACTTTAATTTACAGCCCACAATGTCACATTTACCCTGTAACTACATGGAACAAGGGGGTAACAAGCTACATGAAACAAGAGTATCTTTCCACAATATTTAAGCAAAAGTTGCAATAGTTTTCGTTTTCAGTGCACTTTTGTTAAAAAGATTACATTTTAAAAATTACAGGGTACATCTATGCATTTATAAAGCCTATACAGTATGTACTGGTTCACCATTATTACAAAAAGGTACGCAGTGTATGTTCTTGCTAAATTGATCCCAAATGTAAGATTGTTATATCATAATAGTAGAATAAGTTACCCTTAGTTCTATAATACACATACACTCACAATATTAATTATTTTTTAATGTTACCCCTTTATTCCCCAAACTTAAAATATTGTTCTCTTATACTTATATTGTAAGTACGTTATAGGTACACTATAATTACCGAAGGTTACGCTGTAAAATTGCTTTAATTAAGCAGTACTTTCCGGGCTGTAATCTAAAGCGTTACCTAAGTGGTATTTATAAAAAGCAAACTTGACGGT
The DNA here is from genome assembly GCA_029959095.1 of Rhinichthys osculus. Lineage (NCBI taxonomy): Eukaryota > Metazoa > Chordata > Actinopteri > Cypriniformes > Leuciscidae > Rhinichthys > Rhinichthys osculus. Next base: position 7,771,127 of record JARWKJ010000020.1, on the reverse strand, counting down.
AAAATGTGCGGTCCTTCACGCAAGCTCTGACCCAGGCGTACGCACAAAAACGGGTGAAATGAGAAATGGCGACACCGTCGGCAGATGGAAGAAACACGTGAAAGTGTGTGAAACTGTAGACCGTTGTGTAAAATAAATGGCAATACTGCCTCTCATAAATAACACGTTTGATCGATCTGCAACAGAAATGCAAATTAACACATATTTGCAAAAAGAAAAGTGAAATATGTTCTGCAATAATATTGGCATGTTATACAATTCATCTAAGATGGTAAACAGAACGAAATAATGTACAAAACTGATATATTAGGACCACAATGTGTCCGTCAGGCGGAGCAGATATAGATGCAATTAGATAGATAGATAGATAATTTGTCCACTGGGGAAAGTTGTTTTCATAGTAAAAATGTCTTCATCAGCTACGGAATCATGGTATTCATGCATATGCCTTTAGTTTGTTTTATTTTTGATAAAATAACGTATGACGTAGACCTATGTCTCAATCATTCAGAGAGCTGCAAGAAATTACATTTGCGCTGAACTATTTCCCATTTCCAAGTAGATTATAACCGACATCTGTAGCTGGTCATTTCTTTTTTATTTCGGCCACAGTCCGAGGTTGTGAGGCTACAGCATTTACGGCGTCTGCAACCTTTTGCCACTCAAGTGCCTTTGGCATTAGTAATGCCCACACTGTGCCCTCCAAACAACATTTTTCTCCTCTTTTCCACCTCGCCAACGATAACTTCTACTTCACATTGAGTGAAGTTACGTTTTTTTGATTTCCTCTCTATGTTTGCCATGATTTCGCAATCGATGAATATTAACTTATGGGCGTTTCACAGACTATTTATGGGCAACTATGGGCGTGACATGAAGCCGCAAAAGCTGCGCTACATTTAGAATTGATTGTGATTTATTAAGGGAAAACTGCGTAGGATGTGCGTGCGCATGGTTTTATAAAACTGAATATTTTTGTGCGTACGCACGTCCTATGTTTCATCCGTACGCCACTTCTGACGCAAATCCTACGCAAAGTTTTACAAATGAGGCCCCAGATAAAAGCCATACATGGAAGTCGAAGATCTCATCGGTGGTGTCTGGATGTCATCTAGTGGAAAATGTTGGTACTGCGCACAATGCAATCTTTCCTAATGCTCATTTATTGAGACATCAACCTAAAATCTGGCCCAGGACTTGTCCAGATATTTAACATAGATTTTCTTGAAGTTTTAGGGTTGAAAATGTTTTGTAAAAAAAAAAAAAAAAAAAAAAAATATATATATATATATATATATATATATAAACAACATTATGTATGGTATAGGCTACATTTAAAATGTTCATAAACTTAATATACTTTAACAACTTTGTTTTACTTTACTAATCTGAGAAGTGTACCCTTTTAGTACCCTGTTAGTTCGCAGTGCATTAAGTAATGTTAACAACAACTTTTGATTTTAATAAATATTAGTAAAGGTTGAAATTAACATGTAGAAGTGCAGTTCATTATTAATTCATGTGAACTAATGTACTTAAATAATGTATGAAACCTTTTTGTAAAATCTTACCAAAATTACAATTGGAAACTAAAAAATTTAAAATTTGCCATCGATAATTCCATGCTGTTTTGCCTGGGTTTATTGATAAGACAAGAGACCTAAACCACACAGGGACAAAGGCATGAGCAAAGAAAACAAGGGAGTTTTATTTGTATCTAAATTTTGATAAAACTGCAATTTAAATATATCATTTCTATAAGTTCTACAAAAAAGGACAAAATAGATAGGCTGAATAGCCTGATCTTTGGCATGTTAAATGGTGGTAGCCTAGCCCTAGTCTATGAAGAGTAGCTAAATCCCCCTAAGCCCACAGAAATGGTTAGACCCAAGCCTTCAGCAGCCAATGACACTGACCCGTTCAAACTGATTATAACTCGTATTTCACGCGTCCTTTTCGCCTGGTTGGAAACTTCACACACGTTTTTACTGCCTGTTTGGTTTAACTGTTTACACGTCAAAAGCGTGCGTTTTGTCCTAGTCAAAACACACGTTTTCGACGCCCATTTTTGTTACGATAAACGCGCGTCAAAAGCGTGCGTTTTCGGTGACCCCCAAAGCGCACGTCAAAAGCGTGCGTTTTGACAGCCAAACGCGCGTTCCTGACGCGCGCTTTGATGCAAAAACCGCGCGTTTCTGACGCGCGTTTTCCGTGTGCACAAGAACGCGCGCTTTTTATGGCAAAAACGCACGCTTTTGACGCGCGTTTGGCTGTCGAACGCGCGCTTCTGACGCGCGTTTGGCTGTCGAACGCACGCTTTTGACGTGTCAGTGTGCAATCAGACGCCCGACCAGGCGTCTGTGAACACTTTGGCTTGCCATACGTATTCGCGTCTACCGCGCCGCGCTCTACGCCTCATTCGCGCCGCAGGAATTTTTTACGCGCGTAACGCGTCTTTGCATTGACTTAACATTGAAATCACTCGCGCCTGACGCGCTATTCGCGTCCGGTGTGAACGCACCATTAGCCTACAACACAGCAAAAAACCAGAGCACCATTTGAATCTTCAATATCTCTTTTTCAATTTACCAGAGCCCAGCAGTTAAAACGATGGGAGGCTATATTGTGTTCGCCCTGTTTTTCTTCCTCGTTAATGGTAAGACATTTATTTTTTTCTTCTGGACTTTCAATCCTTTACATTTCAGCGAAGAAAAATGACGCAGTTTCATATCGGAGAGCGGGGCACAACCTAACGCGGGGTTAGTTGTAACACACATGGCTTAAATACGTCCACATATGCTAGCATGATGAAACAACTATTTTACTAGTTGCCATATCAACACTATATGAAAAAAAATATATATAATAATTTAATTTGGGAGGGGAGGGGAGGGTGGACAATTAGTCTTTAGTCCGCCAAAAAACAACAACAAACACATTAAAATCATGAACTTTGCAATCGATGCAATCGATGAAATGCAAATAGCAAATGTTTGACCTAAAAAGTGTAGGCTACTCAACATGTACAAAGAAAGGAGGAAGATTATTAATAAAATCATATTTTAGGATACCTAACATGTCTGTGATATTTGTTTATTTGTCTTGCCTCAAGCTATAATGCAAATCGATTTGTAAAATTTGCAGATTCATTTATGGTAGCTTGATATTATAATATTGACGATATATGGTTATTATCAACCACTCAAACATTGCATTGAAGTATCATATAGATTCAGTAAAACGGTAACCAATAGACTAGGCTACTATAATGACGCTGGCTTGTAAACGTGAGCATCGCGATCATTTGTCGTTAGAAAAAAAAAAAAAAAAACATGAAATTATATTCGTATGACATGCTGAAATATATGCCACTGTACCTGGGATGAAGACATTTCACACACGATGCAAGCAGAACACCTGCATGTGACCTCCTCCTACAGTGTTCGGGGCTATCATGGTTGTCAACAATTGCACGTGCATGTAAGATGACAGAGTTTACGACAGTAGTAGAGGACAATACTGTTTCCCAACTGTAGGGGGACCCCGAGAGCAAAAGCTATCTGTTGTTACTTTAATTCTGCGCTCACACCAGACGCGAATAGCGCGTCAAATTCGCGCCTACCGCGTCTAGTTATACAGGTGAACACTTTTGAATCCATTCGCGCGTCAAGAGCGAATGAAGCGCGTAAAAAAACACAAGTTTCGACTGGCTGCCTGCACATTCACTGTCCTCACGGCTGCTGCAATTTGAAGGGGCTGGCTGCAGGACGACTCAACTTACACGGACAGTTTTTAATGTTTTATATCAAGATTTTGCTTTAGTATAATTTTCGGGACAATTAAGGCCGGTTTCGGGATTCGGGACAACAGCTTAGATTTTGGGACTGTCCCGAATTTTTCGGGACTTCTGGTCACCCTATCCGCAGCACTGTCCCAAAAGTCAACAAACAGTCAACCGGTCAGCCCATAGACAGTGGGTCAGCCTCCCGTGTCTTTAGATTGTGAGTGCTTGTAGTGTTTGAGGCGGGCAGCCTTGTCGCGCTCGATTCCCTTATAGCAGTCTGCTGAGAGAGAGCGAGCGGGGCGAGCGCATCCGAAGATGAACGACTTCGAGCCGAATCAGGCCGAACTGGTACGTCTGTACCAGCATGTTTATGATCCTTCTATACACATTTGCATTGATGGGCGACCATAAAAGTCGCCCATCAATGCAAATATTCAGTATATTATTAGCACTGAAGTATATATTAGTATATATATATATATATAAACAAACATGATTTCATGGCAGTTTAATGCCGCGTTCCAGGCAACCTGTAACCCGTGTTTTTCCAACCTTATACCCGTGAAAGTGCACTGGAACGGCAGTCAAACCCGTGACTTCCCACCCATGAACTCGTACTAGATCGATGTACTCCCAGTTACGAGCTCTGACGTCACATAGCCCGCGAAACCATACAAAACAACAATGGCAGCCCCTACGGATGCAGTGTTTCTGCAAGCGGTACAGGTAGTTTGGCATGACTGGCCTGGAACGCTACAAAGTCGTGAGTCGTGGTTTGAAGTCGTGATTTACGTGCTCAAAAACCTGCCTGGAACGCAGCATAACATTGTGTCCTCACCGACACATGATGTAATTACCGCAGCACTGCTCTATTTTCATTTTTTTTCTTCACATTTTCATTCGCAAAAAAATATTTTACACTTAAGCTGAGATGATTAACACATTGAAATTGCAACATCTGTCATAAAAAGTTAAAAAAAATGTTATCTTTTGTGTGTATGGAAACAATTGACATCTGGTTACTGTAAACATTTTTTACATGGCATAGAAACAAACATGAAATTCCCTATTTTGTATATAATTTTTTTAGCAGTATTTACAAAACTGCATCAAATTTGAAAAAGCTATGTTTAAAGATAATGACCAACAGAGAACCAAAAACTGGCGCCAAAGAAAAGAACAGGGCCCGTATGTATAAAACTTCTAAGAAATGATCTTAAGAATAGTCTTAAGCTTTGACTTAAGTGTAAAAAAATACTTAGTAAAAAGTAGGACTTTTCTAAGAGTAGGAGACTTTTATAAAGCAGCTAAAAGCAACTTTCAGTAAAGTATAAGACTGATTCTTAAGTGCTGACTGAAGTGGGACTTAAGTGCTGCACACTAAGGACCACAATGATGTGAACCCAAAATGGCCGCCCTCACCCTCTGAATCAGCCAATAGTGAGCCTGCAAGGGTGAGGTCACAGCAGCATGACACCAATTATTTTATGTAATTGTAATGAAATAATTTAATTAAGACACTGAAACTTTAATATTTAAATGTATTTTTTTTTAAATGGCTTTGCATTGTGCAAAATTATCACAAATTAGTATTGAAGGAAATTTGTCAGATTCACTCTTTATTCAAATAGTATTAAAAATGTGTTCAATATTTTGTAAGCGTATTGTGTAGTTGTGCCTGGAGTCAATTGTTTATTTGTGATAACACAATAAAACATTCCAAATTGTACAGACATAATTTTTAGCAATACATATAAATTATAAATGTGAAAAAACAAGAGAGGACAATGAAATATTAAGAAATGATTATTTTGCAGACAATGTATGATTTTTTTTCTCCTGTGAGCTTTTTAATTTTTCTAAAAACCTGTAGCTGTAGTTTGCCCTTATTTGTCAGTTAATATTTTTTAAATAATATTGATCTGCCTGCAATGACACCATTATATGAGAACTGAACTGAGCTGGACGATGACATCACTGTTTTCTCCAGAGCGGCTGTATAGATAAATGAACTAAATAGATAACTAATGATTTTTTACAATGGAAATTAAAGCTTAAGTTCTGCCAGGAAGACTAAATTGTCACGTCACCCGGGGGTCCTTCACCTGTCCATACCTCATACCTCCCGGGGGTCGGCTGCGCTCCGCCTGCGTCTTCAGGCAGTAAAAACAGACTCCGTTACCCTCTGATTGCGAGCTAGGGACAGGGCCTACGCAACAGAACTTTATAACACAATACTTGCTTGCTGGGCTGTTAATAAATGTATATTTGTCACGTCATTTTGCCTCCCGAGTCTTTCTGGTTGAAATTAATAAACACTGAACTTACTTAAGCAGGACAATGACACGATTTTCTTCTAGAGCTGCTGTACAGCCAAGACTAACTTTGTTGCATTATTTTCCTGTAATCTCAGTAAAGCTGCTTCTGTATTGTAAAAAGCACTGTAGAAATAAAGGTGACTTGAAATAATTTTTTCAGATAAATACTTTCACTAAGTTTAGTGTTTTGTTCTTCCCTCATATTTTAAAATATTAAAAACATATTAATATAAAAATATTTTCCTCATAAAAGGTTGAAGCAAACTTGTAGGGTCATTAAAAAAAAAAAAAAAAAAAAAAAACTCTGCACATCACTTTTGGCCACCACTGTATATTTGGTGTGGTCAGTGTCACAATAGTGTTATTCAAGAGCCTATAACTGTGGACCGAAGGGCCCGAGTCATCACCGGTGCACTGCTGCATTCCAGTCCCCAAAAATATAATTATTACTTTAATTTCATTGCTATAAAACTTTTTTAAAAGGTAAGATACAAAAAGAATACCTGGATGATTAAACCTTTTTATCGTTTGATCAACTCATTTAACTACATCATATTTTCGTTGAAAAGTGCATAACCTCTCTGCTGCCATCTTGTTACTCCTAACTAGGTTAGGAGACCTCTCCAGCTCTCTTAAATAATTTAGGAGATGAGACCAAGTCTTAACACTTAGGAACCTTTATGAATCACGCTTATTCTTAAGTTTAGGAATAAGAGTAAAATTATGTAATTCTTAGAATTTTGACAGACTTGAGACTAAAATTTTACTCTGAGTGGCTTTATACATACGGGCCCTGAATAGGCTATAACAAAACAAGCCTTATACTAAACCTAAACCTAACCAAAGAAAAAGGTGAAAAGAAAACCGAAATCTTCAGTGCATCCGGCACCTAAATAAACTAACTACTAAAACAAAACATACACAGAGTGGCGCTCACTCCTAACCTAGTGTATATAACAAATAAACACTACGGGCATTATGTATACCGCGGCATACTGACCTGTCGTTCTCTTTCCCAAAGAGCCATGTTACAGGACCCCACAGCGTTGAACTTGGACACACATTGAAACTATTATCTCTTGGACTGAAACATAAGTACTGAAGGTACAAATAAACCGAGCACAAAGCACACAACTCATTTCACTACAAAGAGCCAGTCTTCACTATATGGATCTCAATTCACATTTAAGAGAACTCAAACCGCTACACGAGCTCATGGACGCTTCAGAGAGAGAGTGAGAGCATGAATGAACACGCCATCCCTTTGAACCCAACAACTCTGATTGGCTCCCGGGCGCCGCCCCAATGATGAGTGGCATCCCGCTAGGCCAGTCACAGCAGCCTGCGAGCCGAGAGTGAGCTAGAAAGAGAGAGAGATAATTAGCACAAACAATCAACACGTGCGAAATATTCTAACGTGCGCAGACCAGCGAAAACAAAACAAAACACACGTGGAACGTAACCTTCAGAAATTATTATTTCAGGAAATTTGCAGCATTCCTACTGGCTCGACTATTTGTGTCCTGTTCTGAGAGAGCTGTGTGTGAAGGGAATGTTGTCATCAGCTCTGTTTTTATGAATGTTTCTTCATCTATTTGCCTGCATTGTTTTGAACTATGCTGTATAGCTATGTCTTGCAGTGTGTTCATTGTCAAAATTATTTAATTTTGTCAATTTTATTTAATTTTGTCAAAATTATTTAATTTTGAATTTCTAAAAAATGCTATTATTTTGTACAAAAAAAAAGAATATTTATTTTTATTGACAAAATATTTTAGTTTGTCTTGTATATATTTTTTATTTCTTGTATGACATTTTAATCTGTCGTATGATCATGTTACAATGTGCTCCACAAATGGGGCATGTTGTCACACCTCACTTCCATTCTTTCAGGGTAAATCAAGAAAAATTAAACAAAACCACAAAATTGTACTAAACATTTGTGTGAAACTAATGTGAAAAAATAAATACTCTGAACCCTAAGTAGATTTACACAAACTGAGAAAGTCAAAAAGCATTGGGTTGTGCCCCGCTCTCCCCTACTTCCATTATCCCAAAAGTTTCCAAAAAGGTTTTAATCCAGAGAAATCGGCGATTTTACTTTTGTAGAAAGTAGAAACACCAAAGATGCTTTATTATATTATGTGTTTTATTAGACAGATGAGCAACTTTTTGGATACCTTTATCAACAGAAAACAAATCATTGTTATAGCTAAACACGGTTAGTCTCATTGTTTTAATCTCTTGTTTTCTTGATTTACCGCGAATAACATGTTTGAACCTCAAAGACAACACTGTTTTGTCAAGTGGCATATATATATATATATATATATATATATATATATATATATATATATTTTTTTTTTTGCATCCCCTTTTGTCAAGTCATCAGTTTTTATTATGATATTTTCACTGCAATGCGCATCAAGTGCCTAATACCAGCCACTGAGTGAACACACAGAGTAATGTAACATTCAACACACTCATGTATTTTAGTATGAGTGGACGTTAAACACGACTTAAATTATAACTTTAACCAGGCAGCGAAATTGTTTACTTTTTTTTTTTTTTTTTTTTTACAGAATACGTTTATACCATTTTTAGAAATAAGGTGGTCCCCAAAGGAGGTTGTAAAAGGTTTTGTCAGATTTATCTCACCTCTGGATACAAATATGTCCTCAAATGTATACACACTGTCTTTGTGAGGGCTTTTCATTGGCACCTGTTGTTATATTTTGGTCCCCACAATATAGGTAAAACATGTACACACACACTAACACTAACTGTTAATGTGTGTCTTCAGGTGTGTTCGGGGCTGAAACAAAAAATGAAGAGAAGTTAGTGATTGAGGGAGATTCAGTCACTCTAAACACTGATGTTACCAAACAAGAAAATGACAATATACTGTGGTATTTTGAAGACTCTCGCATTGCTCAGATCAACGGAGAGGCCAGTACGAGCTGTTTATATGATGGTAAAGACGGGAGATTCAGAGACAGACTGGAGGTGGACTATGAGACCGGATCTCTGACCATCACAAACATCAGATCTGAACACACTGGACGTTATGAAGCGGAGATTAACAGAAGAGACAGCTCAGGAACCATCAAAAGCTTGAACAGAAACCGCACGTGTAACAGCAGCAAAATAATCCCCAGGAAGATCAGCAGCACTCAAGATGACACCAAAAAAACATTAATTTTTTCTGTCACTTGTGAGTCACTCAATGTTATTTTCCCTGAAGTATTTTACAGATTGAATATTTTTATTTTGTACTTGTTTGAACGGTGACATTCAGACATGTTTGTTTATTGTCAGGAAATCCTGTATGTTCTTGTTCATATTTAAATAACCTGCTTTACAGCAAACACACTGATTTCTGACAGTTTTCAACATTCAGACATTAAACAGAACAAAATTATATTTTTAAAAACAAGTTCAACTTTCATTGACGCCATACTGCCATAATGACCGATTTCTTTAACATCAATTCTTGTTCTTTTTTTTTTTTGTCCTTTATTTGTATTCTCTTGTGTTTTCCAGTTCCTGATACAGCAGCCCAAATGGCACGAAATGAGCCGAAGACTGACATGAGTATATTTCATCCTACCTTCCTTTTTATATTTATAATTGCACAAAATATATTACAATGTATAAATGTATATTGTCGTTCTGTGCCAGCAATGATAGTGTTGTTGTTGTTGTTATTATTTTTTATTATTTTAGTGATCTTTTTTTTTAACTGAGATTTGTTAAATCCTACAGTAAAAAATGTTGGGATTTTAAAAATGTTTTACAGTTTCTCTTTATGAGCAAGAAAATGAGCTTCACTTTATAGTCACCTCAACGAGTCTAGTGTCATTCTTTCAAATGCATAAATTTCCTTTGGAAAACTTATTTGATAATGTACACACAGATTTCATAAGGCAAAGCTAGGCAGGTTTATTTAAAACACATTTCATACAGCAGGTCATTGAAAGTGCTTTACATTAAAAAAAAGTTTTTTTAAATGGTAATCAACAGAAACAGTTCATTCAGGGAACTCACAGATAATAGAGATGTTTTCAATCTGAACTTAGTCGCTGCTGAGACTTCTCTGACCTCCTGTAGAAGCTGAGCCCATCACAGCATGTTTGAATGAATCATGTTATTATCTGGTTTGATGCTCGCGATCTGAGAGCTCTGTTTGGTTTATAAACCATATCCAATATGGAATAATCACTGTATATGTGAACAGAGGATTAAGTAAATCTCCACACTGGACCTGTAAAAGTGTTGATAGAGAGAATATATCTATGAATATGGTATAAACACACAGTCAGATTCACTCACACTAATGTCTGTGTGTCTCCAGATGTTCCAGGTTCAGGTCCGTCTTCAGGAGTTGCAGCAGGAATAGTTGTTGCTGTTCTGTTGCTGCAGCTGCTGGTGTGATGATGTGTATTCGCCACAGGAGCTCCAGAACGGGCAAGTATCACATACAGACACTATAGTGGAAGGAAACATCTTTATCTAGCAAGATTAGTGTTTAATTGTGCGTGTGATAACATTTCAAAGCAGAATGGGAGAGCAAAAACCCAGAGCTTCTGTAGAAAGCTGATAAAATCATACCGATATGAAACATTTCAAACAGAATCTCATTCACCGATTGATGACCGATGTACAGTTTTTGCAGCTGTTCATTTCACTCTCTTTATTTTCTGTGATTCGTTGTTTTCTTAGATGGAGAAAGATGAAGGTCACATGATCGGAGAGGATCGTAACCGCTTCTACACGGCAAAAAAAAGCTTCCTCTAAAAATACATATGGGGAAAATGTGCTTGTGTTTTTGAGCTGAAACATGAAATGCTTTTCTGGCCTCTCATTAATAAATCATTTACCTTGAGCTGTTATGCAAATATTAAAACAGCCATTACTGAAAAAATAGATAATGTAAACTGATGCTCATAATCATATTTTCTAGCTGGTTGTTAATTTGTAACTTTAGCATCGAAATGTCCCGTAATTATTTGTGTGAGAAAAGTGACTGCAAGAACATTTCAACCTTATTTTAAATATGCATATAACAAACTGATTTAAATATCTGATATTTGCAGCTTCTAAACTTGCAGTGCATTTAATCTTTAAGCAGAATGATTTTATCCAAAGAAACGAATGGAGGAATATCAGCAGTTTATCATAGTTGTGTTGCAATAAGTACTCTTATAGTATTAGTTAAAGGTGCAGTAGGAAAATGCTAACTTTAGCCTGAAGCGTGCGTCCCACCCTCCCTGCGAATCACCATCCAAAGCCATGCATACAGAAAGCATGAGCGCGCACAGCCCAGAAGACCATGAGTCATTCACCGATCAGTACCCGGCGATTACACCCTGCTGTAGGCCTACTTGAGCTAATTCATTAAAGTCCCTGTAAAGTCAAAATTAAGTATGTGTTCTGAGTTTGTCACACCACAGAAAAAATTGTTATTAGCCACCCAGCCAAATTTGAATGATAAAAAAGCCGGCAAGTACATAAAATAAGCCTAAGCTATCAAACTCTTGAAAAAATAGCAGTATTCTCTGCTCTCAAACGCTGGGGGCGGTCTCATGACCGAAATGAACGAATTGACTCGGAAAAAGATTTGTTCATTTTGATGAACGAGTTCGAACAGGAGAGTTACACAGAACAGAGAAAGGCGAGCATGTGAGCTTATAAAACTTAAACGTTGTTATTTATTTTTTAAATGAGCGATCGTTTCGCATGATAAGACCCTTATTTATCGTCTGGAATCGTTTAAAGACATTTTAAGCTGCATCTGAAACTGTTATTAACTGTATTTTGGAAATGGTTCCCATTTAAGTCCATTATATGGAGAAAAATCCTGGAATGTTTTCATCAAAAACCTTAATTTCTTTTCGACTGAGGAAAGAAAGACATAGGCATCTTGGATGACATGGTGGTGAGTAAATTATCAGCAAAAGTTTTTTCAAAAGTGAACTACTCCTTTAAGGTAGCCTACACAAAATACATAAGCTACATTATGCATTACTATCAAAACACATCAAAATCGAATCATACCATGTACCTTCCTGTCCAAAAGAAATACCGCAACCATGACGTCCTCTTTCAGACCCTTTGACTCCCGCAGTTGTCTCCAGCATGTAAACGCAACGGCGATATTAATTCAGGTTTTAGCTCTTTTTTGATCCAGCCTTTAAAAAAAAAAAAATTTGATCTCTTGCAAAGATAAACGCGCTGATGACTTATTATGTCTGCATGAACAGCCTGTGCAGTGTGTATGTAAACACACGCTGACTGACAGGGAACACATGCTATAGGACCGTTCGGACCGAACAATAGGATAGAACGAACGTTTTATGGTCCTACGCCTTCCACAGACGACATAATATATATTTAAAAATAAATTTAGATTGCTTAACAGAGTGATTGCTATCAGGATATGAGGAGACTTTCAACCGGCATAACAGAAAAAAAATCTGCAGAGAATGACCTACTGCACCTTTAATTGCTTGTGGAAGAAGTTTAAGACAGAAAGTGAAAGTGACTTTAACTTGTTTCTCGTTGATTTTGTTAAAGTGCATAAATCATTTTTTTTTCTATATATGACAGATCTTATTTTGATCCTATAAATAAGTATTTTTATTTAAATCACAAATAACTTGTAGAATTCAGCTTTGTGATAGTTAAAAATTTATGAATGCAGTGACTTTTTATACCAACAAAACACGTCACAAACACAAACTCCTCAGAAGTCCAAAAAGAAAAGAGCTTTAATAACTTTAAAACCTGAATTGCAGCACTTCTGCACTAAACATTAAGTTTCTTTTGTCAAATCAACTTAGATAATTAATGTGGTTCAGATAACATACCATTTTGAGTTTATTTTGATTAAACCAATCTCCATTGTATTAACTCAAATTCTTAATTTTACTTACTTTTTTAAGTTAAACTAACAATTTTTTTTTTACAGTGTTCTATTGTAGGTTCTGGAAGTTAAAATCTTAATTTTCTCCATAAAGAAAAAGTGACTTTTGATGATTCAGTATTTAAACCTTTATAAATGAAGTTTATGGTTCTGTTGAAGCCAGTCAGTATTAAACATCAGTAACCAAAATGCATTTAAATGACAAATTGCATATTTAAAAATTACACAACCAAAGAAAAACAACAAAAGAATCATGGAAAATGTTGCATCATGGGATTGTAGTTCAGTATTAATGGAGAAAATACATAGAAAAAAATACTTCCAGAACTAAGGCTACTGAAAAATTGTCTCTGTTGCACTATATAATATTGCCTTATAATGCACTGTCTGTTGTTTTTTTTTTAAATAAACTGTTTAATGCTGTTAATGTGTTTTTATTTTAACCATCATTCAATCTGAATGAATTCATAGTTTATTCTTATTATGACACACCTTCAGTTTTAATACAGGCATATATATGATTCATAGATGTATACCAGTTGGGTAGGTAATATTCATTTATTTTTGTTAAATTCTACAGTGATTTATTTGGTGAGAAATATTTTTACATTTGTGTTGCTGCATACATGTATGAAAGAAAATAAAAAAGCAACATAACATAAATTAAGAAAAATAGTGTAGTTAACAAAGAATTGTAACATATGGTTGATTAAATAATGGTGATAACAAAACGTTAAAGAATGACATTAAAGATTACAATGAAATTTAATGATAATAAAACAATCATCGTTTTAGCCACCAGATGGCCCCAATACACCAAACTCATATAGCTAATCAACCTTTTCCGATACAGTTAAGAGGAGAGAATAGGTAAGCAAAGCTTCTTTTCTCCATCACTAAACAATTAGACCACACATTTTTATCTTTTAACGTTACGAAGTAAAACTGCAATATATGTCACAATAATTATAATATCTGTTTCGTTTCTCCTGTTAACGTCTTCAGGGGCGTAGCATTAGCAAGCTTTTCAAAAGTGCGGGGGATGGATGTGGTCAGGGCCGGATTAAGAATTCAGTGGCCCCTCCATAGGCAGGACTGTAGACAGTCTGTAGTTTGTCCAAGGACACTTAAATTTGGCATTAACAGTAAATGATCGTTGTTTCCCATTGTATTTTGTAAAAAGATGTTGTGTGGACCTCTGTCCTAGGGGGTTTCGGGGGCATGCTCCCCCGAAAGAAAATTTTGTACATTTTAAGGTTAAATGCATCAATCTGGTGCACTTTGAGAGCTCAAAATTAAGAGCTTCAACCAGCTTTAACCCATGAACTGTGCATTGAACAAAGAAAAATAATTGACTTGTACCTAAAGAGAGCTCAAACATCTTTTTAGTTATGATACAGAGTCTCAGTCTACATTACATTATCACTGGTGTTTTAGAATGCCAAACATTTTTTATAATAATGATTTATATAATTATTCTTATGATGGAAAATCCATATAGCCTATAAATGTATGCTACTGTAAATGAAATGAATATTTCAAAAGTATATTTTATATTACGCTATAGAATAGGAAAATTACAATACTTTTGTCCTAATTTCTTCACTTGCAAGATATAAACCCTTGAGTTTAAATTTTAGAGAAAACACCAGGGGCCTCATTTATAAACGTTGCGTACGCACAAAAGAAGGCGTACGCCGCTCTCTACGCAATAATTGGTATTTATAAAATTTGACGGTAAAATGTGCGGTCCTTCACGCAAGCTCTGACCCAGGCGTACGCACAAAAACGGGTGAAATGAGAAATGGCGACACCGTCGGCAGATGGAAGAAACACGTGAAAGTGTGTGAAACTGTAGACCGTTGTGTAAAATAAATGGCAATACTGCCTCTCATAAATAACACGAAGACGTCACAAAGCAAGTATTACAATTAACAGCCTAGACGAACACCCGTTTGATCGATCTGCAACAGAAATGCAAATTAACAAATATTTGCAAAAAGAAAAGTGAAATATGTTCTGCAATAATATTGGCATGTTATACAATTCATCCTCATAAATAAGATGGTAAACAGAACGAAATAATGTACAAAACTGATATTCTCGCCAATGTGTCCGTCTGGCGGAGCAGATATAGCTAGATAGTCAGTCAGATAGATAGATAATTAGGGAGAGATAGATAAATAAATAGATAGATGTATTATTTGTCCACTGGGGAAAGTTGTTTTCATAGTGTAGTCCGGTGAGTCTAAAGACACTAAATTATGTAATATGTTTATTTACATTGTAATGTGTATATTTTATTTATTCTGTGCCTTTACAGTGTTTTCATTTGTATGTATATAGTTATATAATTATATATAGTATTATTTAATGTTTAATATCTTGTTTACGTACTCACGTATGACGCAATTGACGAGAGGAAGGGATATATATATATATATATATATATATATATATATATATAAATAATATATATAATATATATATATATAATATATATATATATATAATCGTTTTAGTTGTATTGATCTGTTCTGCAAAGACTATTACAGTAAATATTCTGCACTGTGATTTCAGTAAACATGATTTTTTTTTTTCAGAAGAAATGTGTGAACACTGAACAGTGTTTTTTTAGATTAATCTTCCTGTGGATTTAAGTTGTTAATCAATGAATGCGATATAATGAGCATTTTAATAAATCTAAAAAATAAACAAAAAAAAAACAATAAAAAAAACACATTATAACATATAGCCTATTTAAATAAATAAATAAATTATAACGCAAAAACAAGAAGCACAGGCCGTACATGAGTGTGATTCACTGCTCAGACTCGAGCAGCTCAAAGTAAACCTCTACTGACTTCTGTACAGAGATGCGGTTTGATGTGTTGATGAAAATAAACAGCTTCTGAATCATCAGTGTGTCTACATTCACACATGTGGTTTGTGTGCGTGTGATCCACTGATGGAACCACGAGAAAACAAAGTTAGTGTTAGTTAGTAACCATACGTGACCATCTTAAGACCATCACATCTTTTTGATATCAAAATATCGATTTGAAATGTATGGCTCCTCTCAAAACAAGCAAACAAAAAACGTAAAAGGTGCATCCGGTCCGCCATCTACAACAGTGTTATACTAATATAGAGGAATATTAATAACCAAGAGTATCAGTAGTGTGCAGTGAGAGGGTGTTGCTGAAATATTATTGGTGGAGGAATCAGACGCAGAAACACTCTCTCACAGTTTAACACTGTCCTGTTAGTTCACTATCTCTCTGTCTCTGAAGTGTTCATATATAGAGCTGTTCTCTGAGAATGCTTCACATGTTTGTGTTGTTCTGCTTGTGGCTTCTGGCCGGGCGGTGAGTTATAATCATATTCATTTTAAGACTTTAGCTACATTATATTTAAAGAGATGTAATACAGAGAAATAAGTACTTTTAATCAGATTTAAGTTAAAAGATGCTCAAACTGAAACAGATCTAATTTAAACCACAAGAGAAAAATACAGGAACAGCAAATGATTTTTGGTTAATCTCGCTACTCTGAAGTTTATTTTACTGTTTGTTGTATATAGTTTCTGATTTCTTAATAAAAAAAAGTTGATAATGAAACATAATACTACATTTTGAAACTAAGATTGAACTATATATTTTCATATGTGCAAGTACAAAGTAAAGTCAAGGGTTTAAGGACTGTTCATTTGGGTCTTTTAGTCGATGTAGTTTCTGTATGAAACATTATTGGAGTGTTTTAACCGCTTTACCTGATTTGCATATTTGGCTTCATAACCCTTCATTCTCCAGAGCAGAGTCACTGAAGGAGCCAATCAGATTTAAGATGAGACACAATCACCCCTGTGGCTCCTCCCACATATCACACGTATTGTGATAACACTGTATTGATAACTAAAAATAACATCACAAAAAATATTAATCACTGGCTACTTCTCTTTGATTTTCTCTGCATTTTGACTGTGCTGCTGTTCTTTATTACATTTACACAATTGGTTGTTTTAAGAAAATCAGCAAAGTTATTAATCTGTTCTCCAGGAGTGTTTGCTGGTCCAGATGCAGTGAAGTCAGTGTCAGTGATGGAGGGAGATTCAGTCTCTCTAAACTCTGATCTCACTGAAATGATGGATGAAGATCTGATTCTGTGGAGGTTTGGAGATGAAAACACTTTAATAGCTGAAATCAGTGTAATGGCCGGCAGAATCACTGTATATGATGATGTTCCTGATGGGAGATTCAGAGACAGACTGAAGCTGGACGATCAAACTGGATCTCTGACCATCACACACACCACAACTGAACATACTGGAGTTTATAAACTACAGACCAACAGTGTGAGAAAGAGTTACAGTCTCACTGTCTTTAGTGAGTTAAATATTGTTTTATCTGTTTTTAGCATCAAAGTGGGGGTATTTTAGTTATAAAAATGACAAAATCATTTCAATTAAATAATTTTCCTCTCTGATATTTATCCATATGTGTAAATAATAATCATTTATATGTACAGTATATATGGAGAGGAATGAAGATCACACCGGACACTTACTGACTGACGTCAATAAACACTTTCTAAACTATTCATTTTTCTCTTTCTCAGCTCGTCTGCCTGTTCCTGTCATCAGCAGAGACTCTTCACACTGTTCATCATCATCATCATCATCATCATCATCATCATGTTCATTGGTGTGTTCATCAGTGTTGAATGTGTGTGATGCGACTCTCTCCTGGTACGCAGGAATGAGTGTATTGTCCAGCATCAGTGTGTGTGATCTCAGCATCAGTCTCTCTCTACCTCTGGAGGTGGAATATCAGGATAAAAACACCTACAGCTGTGTGCTGAACAATCCCATCAGCAACCAGACCACACATCTGGACATCAACACACTCTGCCACACATGTGCAGGTACAGCAGCACTGATGATATATGTGCTTTTGTCTTTCTTTTTTTCTTTCATTCAATTAACGTTTTTCAGAGCCCCAAATAAACCCCACATAATTTTCTTTTTTTCTTTCAACATTGCTGTTTTTATCATATTTACAGTACCTGTGATTGTGCAGTTTGGAGTTGCTAAAACTGTCGGCTTGTTGAAAATCACTATTTTATCATTGGTTATTTAGAAGTCCACTGCTGTGGATCTACAGAAGCTGTGATCCGATTGGTCGTCTCTGCTGTGGTGGGCGTGGCTACTGTCATTCTTCTGGTTTATGACATCAGATCCACAAGAGGAGGAGACTAATGGAAGATCAGTTGAGGAATCAACAGCAGTGACCCCCGTATAGTTTATTATGAATGAGAACTCAGTGTAAAGATATGTCTTTAAATAACGACATTTGCGTAAAGAACCAAACAACATGTTTACGTTGCTAGAATGATCTGTACTGTTGATCTATCAGAACCTGTAGAAATGACGTCAACTGATCATCCATGTTCCTGAAATATTGTATGTTTGTTTTTAGTGTCCTTAGTTACTTCGAGGCTGGCTCCTCTTTTTCTACAGCTGTTGGAAGTATAGAAGATCTCTTCAGTAAACTGTGACTAATTGAACTTCAAAGGACATATTATGCTTTTTTTTACATGATCAGCTTTCATTCAGATTATTTTTGGGGGGATTTTACTACTTTAAACTACAATTTTAAAATTAATTGGCCTAAGAATTTCTTTAACAATCCCCTCTTCACAGTATTATCCCTGATTATATATATTTTTTCTACAGTTGGTTACAGTTGAATTTTATCTTTGTAATTACAGTCAGAAAGAAAAAAGCAAACTGAGTAAAAAAACAAGTGAAATAGCAATAGTATGTTGTACTGACAAATGCTTATGGAGTTTACTTTCATTAGAGTTCAAGTAATAGCCTACTTGATCATTTATACGTTTTCTAGAGGATTTCTTCATAGGCTATAGCTACTCAGAATGACTATTTTCAACAACTAAATTTAAAGTGAAATGTGTACTACTGTGTATTATGCTGACTCCCAGAGTGCACATCAACATGAATAAATTAAGCAATTGCTTTGTTTTACAATTTTTTTTGGCTTTTTTTGACTATTTTATTTGATGTCTTGTGTCAGTAGCCTTGTAGCACAACAAAGACAGCAATTTGTTTTATTGAAATTAATTTAGTCTTATAAAAATCAATTTAATTGTTACCATTTGTTGTGTTTTGCCTACTGAATGCTGATGTCTGTGGCTCAAGCAGAGCCAATTGCAAGATATTGTCGCTACAGGGGATTATATCAATCAAAAATAAATACATTTGAGAGTAGCCTATATGACGTAAGTGTTAATAATAGGATTTGAATCGATCATAATTATACATGAAAAGTAAAGTAATTAATGTTGGTCGTTATGACAGAAACGAAGCTTTTCTTGGTGACCCCTGCTGATCAAAACAGTGTAAATGCAGAGAAATCTCAGATTATAGTGGCGCTGAAATCACGTGACTTTGGCAGTTTGATACACAATCCAAATCTGGTTCGTAACAAATAATTCGCAAAGGTTTCGGAACTTCTGGACTGTCAGTTGTCAGATGCCTTCTATCCAACAATGTCAATAAAGAGTCATTTATGAATAATCAACCTTTGATTTATTATTTAAAGCGAATTATATTTCATTTTTTTCAGCAAATCTTGGAAAATTTAATTTCCTGGTTAGGACACTGGGTGGCGCTTTAGTATTAGGCTATACAATTACAATATGCGTACTCATCCCTCTAGTGGTCAAATTCTGATATAGTTTCATTTGTTTATAGTTTCACTCCATCATCTGCAATTGGGTTCCACTTCCAGTAGCTACATGAAGCAGAGGAAGGTAATGAGGTAGTAGACAAAATATATCGCGTATGAACCTATGTTTAAGATACAGAAGCATACGTTGGAAACATAAAGTTGTATGTTGAATATTTCCACTTGATAAGACAATCACCCCCTTCCATCCAGATCAAAAAGTTGCTCGATGACGTCTGAGGAAAAAACATTAGGCTACTTAATTTACAGTTGTTCATTTGTTCAACGCAAAGTTCTCAAAGAAACCGAGTCGCAGGGGATAAACACTGCGCTGGCACTTGTATTGTGATAGTAATACTGTAATATAGCCTACAGTTGTGAACAAAGAAGGTCATTTGGCGCGTTTCATACATCTGCTGCTTGTTCATTGTACATCTCCCTGGCAACAGCGCCATGTTCGCGTGGGGTCGTCATGCCCGTATATCCAATGATTTTCAACGTTGTAAATCTGACTTCAACTGATAGTAGCCTATAGTAGATGTAAGAAATTACGATACTGAATAGTGTTCTGAGGAACTATAAGGTTGTAAATAGCATTGGTATTGCACAGTCATAGTTGTTATGGAAATTTTAATATTGACTGATTAATAATAGACATAGCACTGAAATATCGTATGGTCTCTTGTTCCTGAGTTACGAGAACAGAGAATCTTGTGTTTTTGGTATCATGTTTACTCAGCGAGAGAATACAGAGCCCACACCTTTCTGCCCCCAGGGGTGCAGAAGGTGATTTAGGTTGCAAATGAAGAGCCTTTTGTTTTCAAGAACAAAGGACAATTTGACCTGTCTGGGAAGGAGGGGTTTTACCATGCCAAAGAACTGTATAAGATGTCATGTTTTGTGAAATCAAACAAGGCTCCTTTTTCACACACTGGGTAGCTGCGGTGTCTGAAGGGGGTCCTCAGAAGAATAAAGCCTTTACTCTTTGAAACAATTTGCCTCTGGAAAGTTTTCTTGACCCTTGATGCTGTTTACTGTTAATATCTGAAAATTGCTATTACATAGTCCTCCTGTGGTTCAGACACGAATGATTCCTAGGCTCATTGTAAGTATAAGGATAAGTTAGTAGCATAAACATCCAGCGAGTGTTTACCACCACACTGAACTCCTTAACAGCACTAAAGTCATTAAAACAGCTCAGAATACATTGGCAGGTGAAGATCTACACCAATCTGTCTCTCACAAGTCTGTGGCCAGAGATTGGCGCAACCGAGATCATAAAGGTAAGATTTGTGTTTCCATAGACGTGTTTCCATACATTGTTTATTTAGTGAGCACTTACACATTCATGCGGTTCAGAAATTATGAATCTGTAATATATCTGTCATAAATACTAAATGTAAATAAATACAAATTATAAAGACACAATTTGGTTAAATTGTTTATTTTATTTTACTTTCACTTTCACTATTGTGTTGTTTCCAAGCTGGTAAACTGAAAAAAATTGCTTCATTCGAGATATGTTTTCCACGCAGGTCGTGAGAGCATATGGCGGCTCATAACACAGCATTCACCAATAATGTGTTTGTGGATTATGAGCATTGAAAAAGCAAATGCATAACTTACATTTATATTATTTTTAATAATTACTTATTAAGTAAACCATTAAGTATATCTGTTCTTATAATGCAGAATAGGTCTTAATAAGTATTTATAAATATATTTATAGAATAGTACTTATTTATAAATGGAGCTATAATTCATTATTAGCATGGACTTCATAGAAAGTGTTACCATGCATCCCAATGTGCATGCATGTAACATTAGAATTTTTTAAATACTATTTAGGGCAGATAGGGTGGATAGTATGCACATTGGGACGCAGGCTCAGTCTATAATAGTAGTAGTAGTGTCTGTGTCCTAAAGTCTTTGTCCTAAAGTCCCAGAATGCATTGCATTGCTGACGTCACACCGAACGCTGTGAGATTGTTTAATAAACCAAACTTGGGTTTCCAGCCGATGAAGTTTAAATCCAGACTGGCTAGCGCTCTACCCGTAAAGTTTACTCATTAGGTCACATTCAACTACTTAGTTTACACTACAAAAGCAATCCTGTGCAGATGAAACCATTTTTAGACTATTTGTTCAGATTTTTTCCTTTCGATCAACCCATTTTTTAAAGATTTGATTTTAAGATTGAAGGCCGTTCAAATACAATATTGTTTTTTGGAGGCATAAGTGTATAAGGTCATGTAGAGATGCAAATGCCCTCTAATATCAATCACAAATTATATATTTTTATATTTCTGTCAGATTCAGTATTTCATAGCAGAGTTGTTTTGTGTAGAGCAAAAGTCGGATTGTGAACTTCAACTGACCAGGAATGGAAAAAACAAACACCTTTCAACCACATTCAATTCTCGCAAACTCACAAAAAGACAAAATTCACACCTCACCCACCTACTAGTGCGTCTTTAACATAAACGTCCAGTAACAGACACACACTCTTGCAAAAGCTGTTTGTGACCATCACATCAAACCACATTTCTTTCCGACCTGAAGAAAGAAGACCACCACAGTTTTCAGTCTGACTCACGCTGAGCTGCTGACTCTTTGAAATGCATGCATTTACTGAGTTGCATTCAATACAAAACCATTGTATAAGATTTAATCATATTGATTATATCATACAAGAGCATATTATTCTATTTTGATATGTGAATAATGTCGTGCGTTGAAATTACCATGAATTACAGTAATAAAATGCATTTAATGCCCCATGATCAGTTGTGTGTATGATGATGCTTGCCCTTTTGAATTTTATTATAAACAAATCGCACATTAATAAGATTACAGCAAACTGACTATTACTTAGAAAAGAGCTGGTAACACTTTATTTTGATAGTCCACTTTAGACATTCTAATAACTACAAGTAACTTTACAACTACATGTCAACTATCATTAGAGTGTTAGTAGACTGTCTAATATCTGCTAACACATCTGACTTGTTATCGAGATGATGATGGTCCTCCAACAGACATTTAACTGACTATAAGTAACTACATGTCATCTTATTCGACTAACCCGAGCCTAACAGTCTACTGATACTCTAATGAGAGTTAGGCCCTGTCCCAAATGGCACCCTAACCACTTCATCTTTCATCATGGGGTGTCTTTACATTGACTTAACGGACACGGGCACACGGCAGCCATTGTAAGTCCACACGACCGAAAGTGCATATGAAGTGTGCCATTTGGGACAGGGCCTTAGTTGACGTAGTTGCAAAGTTACTTAAAGTTAGTAGAATGTGTAAAGTGGACAATAGAAATAAAGTGATACCAATCATCTAAATGACATGACCAAGAGATATATTTATAATATCACATAATATTTTTCTCACAGAGAATAAATGAGTAAATGAGTAAAAGATGGTCTTTTGCAAAGGGATCATCATACTTTG
Source organism: Rhinichthys osculus (assembly GCA_029959095.1). Lineage (NCBI taxonomy): Eukaryota > Metazoa > Chordata > Actinopteri > Cypriniformes > Leuciscidae > Rhinichthys > Rhinichthys osculus. The sequence goes on along the minus strand of JARWKJ010000020.1, from coordinate 7,747,892 downwards.
CGAAAATCTTGCACAAACATTGTGAAACTCAGCACTACAGTGACATAGGAACATCATTATTAAAAAAAGAAGAGAGCTACATTGAGTTTGATCAACAACTCATGGTGACACCTGCATACACCACCTCATCCTTCTCTTTAAACCTCTGTAAGAAATAACAAACACAGAAGATGTTTAATTTTTTTCTTGGGTTGTTTCAACCGAACTTTGGGTCAAATATAGAGCAACCCAAACATCGAGTTTGACCCAAAGTTGGGTTGAAACATTCCAGCATTCCAGCATTCAGTGTATCTGTTTTTTTATTTATTAACATTCTATGCTTTCTTATAAATACATATAATGACACTGAACTTGAGACAACAAAATGGACAGCCGCATTTGTAAATACTATTTACTGTTCGTATTACTTAAACAGTTGTTGCATCAGCAAAAAAACACAAATGCCAATGAAATAAAATGTAGTCTTATTGAATCATATATAGATTGATATACAATATATAAGATATTTGCATACGTTTCAAGCTCAACTGGCCTGTTTCCTATCTCATATACACTCAACAGAAATATTTGCAACATTTTGACACTTTAAGTTAAAAAAACACATCTAAATGTGCTAAAACAGGCATTATCTCACCCTTTTATGTGAATGCTGCTTGCGGTGTGTTGTATCAGCATATATTACCTCTTCTTTGTGGGTTTGAACTGTTAAAACAATAGAAAATATGTATCATTGAAATGTATGAATGCACCATGTTATCAACTATCAGTCTTTAAATATATATGATTGTTCACAAAATGTAGATGTTTTATAACTATTTTTTTCACTTCAGCAATAGGTAACTTGCCCTCTTCGCCTGTTTTTCTCAGTCTCTTGCAGATGCAGAAGATCCCAACCACAGCAACCACCATCAGCAGAGAGCCAGACGCAGCAGTGGAGATCAACACTGGATTTACATGCGTAATGCCTACAGAGATACATTAATGTAAGTCATGTCTGATCGATGTATAGCAGGCTACGTGTCAAGGAAAAAAACTATTAAGGGATCCTTTCAGTTGGCACATTATTATATTAAAGATAGCCTACATTTAATGTAGTGTCGGCCCAGATTCGGGCCACATCTGGTACATGTTGATTCCACCCGTACCAGATGTGGGCTGGATCTGGGCCGATACTATGTTGCTGTCTGGGTAGGCCTATTAAAGAACAGGTTAAATTCAAATATGATATGCAATAAAGTGCATATATTTAGCTTTTCTGAGGTAGATGTAACATTACATGATGCATTGTTCGCAAGCTGTTTTATTGACTTATTTCTGTGGTTGAAATAATTAATGAACGATGACACAACATACAGATTGTACAGTAAGTTGTACTGTATCTTTAACATACCTGATCTTTAGCACACCATACCCCTCTGATGCACATAATCATTCTCTGACACAATAGCTGTAATTCACGTTTGACATATGCGCTTGAAATAAACAATAAATATCAATTTCTTCATCAGTTTATTAACATTTACGGAATAGGAATTTATTACATACATGTACATATTAGGCTACATATTGTAATCTCACTGGAGGAAGGTTTCCTCAAGGGAATCTGCCCTTATGTTGAGGTTTGATTATTTAAGTAATTCATATCAACACTTAATAAAGCAAGATGCCCTTGTGGAATGTAAAAATGTGTGGATTATTTAAACTGTTGCAAAACGTGACAGTGGGAGGATAATTTATGCATGCCCCAGGTGGTTTTACAGGGGAAAAAAAAGAGAAATAGGATGCACTGTTGCATGCATGCTCACAAACTGTTGCACCCTCTTTTACTTATAGGCCACATACACAGTGAAAAGTTTAAGGAGTCTTACGTCGCTATTTCCTCAAAATTAGCCTTTTTAAAATGTATTATCAATTTGGGTTAAACATTTTGTGTTTACAGTTGTGAAATGTGAAAGCATTGTTAGGGATTTTAGGTGTGACTCCTGTATTTCATACACAAACACAGAATGATATATTCATTTCTGCACTGAAATGCATTTGTCACTCCCAAGACTTTACGGTGTGAATGTGGTATTCAAAGTACTTTTAATTTGAAATGATAGCCTGCTAGCATTGAAAGCATATGAACCCATCCTCCCTGCAAATCGCCCTCCAAAGCCACACTTCCTCCAAAACACATAAACACGCGCAGACGACTACATCCTGTGTCATTCACCGGGGAGAGAACTTTACAGTGAGTAACAGCCTACTACAATAAGCAATGCTATACTTGCTAACTTCAACTTGCTAACTAACTTGCTTAACTTTAGCGTAATGCGGTTATAAATGTTTTTGAAAATGACGGCTGGAATACGTGACACGACTTTTAAAAACACAAAACAGATTTTAAAATGCTATCATACACTTGCTGACTTTGCGAAAAGGTTACAGAGAATATCAGAGCATCAAGCACTAATCAACTGAGGACCATATACTACCAGTCTCAAGCAGAAATGGACATATACGGATGTAAACATCTACAAATGGCTCAAAATATCCTACATGTTTATCCTCCAGCTGGATATAAAAATCTGAAAAGTCTGAAGATAAAAAAATCTCAGTTTGTGTACATTATACACTGATTTTTCTACAACTAATGTTGACTCCTGCAGACTGCAAATGAGGGCAAACATTTAGACAAAAGTTGTTTAGTGTATTTCAGCCTTTAGAATGCCTATTTCCCAACAGTGGTGGATTTAGCAAATTGGGGGCCCAAGGCGAAGGTAGTATGGGGCCCCCCATCCGATCTTTAAAAGAGAACGAAAAAAGTTTTTTTAAAAAATTGAAAAATAAACCATTAAATGGCACTTTCTGGAGAGTTTTGTGCAAAGAAATATAGAAAAAAAGTAGGTCTAGCAAGCCTTATATTTCTGTAATTCACACAGATCAAACACAAATATGCTGACTGAATAGATTGCTAGTTGAGAAACACTGCTTTAATTAATGTTTTTTATGATGACTTTGTGAAAGGTTAAATTTAATTCATACAGATCTGTATTATGCTATAGTTTTTGATAGTGTTATACATTTCTTACAGATAATCACGATCATTGCGTTTGTCTTACCGAATGTGGTAGCTTTATGCAATTACAGTTTGTCTATTAGCTTTTTTTTTATTATTAATGCCGACAGTAAAATGTTGCCATATATTGCTACGAAAAACAAGAACAACAAAAATTAATAATAAGAATCCGAAATAAGTTCAAAGCTTGTGTTTTGGAAATAAGATTAATATATCACTAACCCTAACATGCAACTTTCCACTTTAATAACTTCCTAAAGTGTCACATTAAATCAGAAAAACCGGTCCAGGAAACTACTGCCACCTTTCCATTAGGTGGATCTGGCAACACGGAGGCTGCACGCGCGCCCTCACTCACAACACACTCTCAAGCCCCCTTCACTGCGCTAGCTTCTCGCAGCAACATGCATTGCAAACACTCATATGAGGTGGTTTAAACGGCTGATTAATCATTCAGAGAGCTTGACATTTTATTTTTGAATGTAAAAAAATGACAGAGGTCCGGACCTCGGTGACCTCATAGCTGGCTACGGCCATGGACTTGTAACATATCGTTAGCATTGTTGTCATTGTCAGCGGGCAACACAAAAAGCACCGCTTGGGTAGCTTCGCTTCATTTTTCTCTCATTTTTCATTCCTTCTGTCTGCGACACTAATGATTTGACGCCTTTTTTCGCAAATGTTTTTTAGAAATATATAATTTGCGAAAAGTAAAAAAAAAAAAAACTTAAGCATAGGCTAATTTAATGGGGCATTTTGGGGGCCCCTATAGCTCGGGGCCCAAGGCAATTGCCGACCTTTGCCTAATGGTTAAGTCCGCCCCTGTTGCCCAATCAGAATCATGAAATCAACAGCATTATGGTTCAAATAATATTAACAAAAGAACTGAATTCGTTTGAGTTTCGGAGCCCCTAAAGGGACATGGTGATGAAAAAAAAAATTGATTATTTTTTTCAAAGCTTTTGCTTTATCTTGCAAAACCTGTTATTAGTTCGGACAAACACTTCCTGTTTAATGTCCCGCTGGCAGTGTTTCAGAGCTCCATAGGTTAATGTTTCATAGATACGATACATAGATACAATAGCGTTTCATAGCGTTTTAATATAAAGAAATGCAGTCAGTGCTTAACTCAAGGAGTTCAGTGAAGTTGTCAATATATTCACAGATTCGAACTTCCCGGATCAATAACTCGTGATCTAAACGTTGTTAAAACACAAATGACACAGTTTTCCAATCCTCAGATAACGAGCTACAAACCAATGTGCCTCAAAGCGAGACTTTTAATTTAAATTGATCTCTATCAGAATTTAGAAGTTAATTATGCTAATTGCATCGGTAACTGTATTAGCATAGTTAATAGCAGGGCAGGTTTAGTGTGACAACATGCCCCACTGCACAACTGGGATTTAAACCGGGTTCTTCTTAGCGAAGCATTAAAGAACTATCTCAATAGATTTGTCTAATTTGAAATAAACACACAAAACATTGGTGAAAAATATACCTAAGAAATGAACTTTTGCTATGGTTAAATAAATGTTCAGTGATATCTTCCAAAGATTTTTTAATTTTGGTGCAATATTTTCTCTATATAGTGGTGATATGGCAACTAGTAAATACATCAAGTTCCATCATTGGCATGTGTGGGGAGTTTTAAACCATGAGAGTTACAAGTAGCCCCGCATTAGTCTGTGCCCCGCTCTCCCCGATATACACAGGGTGAATTACGCTTCTCTACTCACCATAGACAGTAACATTGTATCTGTATTCTTTCACTATTCTGCCACGGTTGGTTATCAGATAAAGTCCAGAGTCTGTGGTTCTGGTGTTCATGATGGTCAGAGATCCAGTCTGATGATCCAGCTTCAGTCTGTCTCTGAATCTCTCATCAGGACCATCATATGTTTGGAATATTCTCGCCTCTGCGTTAATTTTAGCTATACGAGACTTTTGATGTCCAAACGTCCACGTTATAATATCGTCTTTCTGTATTTCAGTAAAATTAGTGTGTAAAGTGACAGAATCTCCCTCCATTATGGATACGGTCTCCATGGCACCACAAAACCCTGGGAAACAGAAACATTTGACATGACCGTAAGATATTCAGTGTGTCAAAACAAGTAGTTTTAACCAAGCTTAAACTAAAACATGTTTTGAAATTACTAACTTTGGAAATAGACTTGTGGCTTTGTACAAAGTTTAAACATTGTAGTTAATTAAGCTTTTGAAATAAATTAAAGGCAGAAATATTATATAAAATGGCTAAATAAATAAATAAAAAAGACAATCTGTTTTAAGTAAATTTAGGAAATAGTGTCTGATGTTTTTGGAAAGCATAAGTAGAATTATAATGTAATACAATTGGTGAGAACTGCTAGATCTCACAGTGATATAAATCTGCTAGAAGTGAAGTTATAATTATTTTTTTTTTAACTTACCAACCAGACGCCAAAAGCACAAAGTGCAAGAAACAAATGAGTGAGACATATTCGTTCACAGACCAGGGGTCTGAAATAGTATCACTAAAGACATGTGATGAACCTGAGAACATCTGTGGTCTGCTTTACTGCAAAGAAATGAAAGTCTGTGTAAAGAAACTCTTTGAAATCTGTACTTGTGTGTGAATGTGTCGGGGCTGTTGTCCAATTCCGGAGAGTTTTTTTCTGTAAACCACAGTCCCTTGTTTTTTTGTTTTGTTTTTCACAGTGCTGTGTGCCATTGCATAAATGAGATGACATTATACACTTTTTCTCAGACTGGATGAATTTAGTAATTTAGTCTAGGAAGAAATGCTACAGCTTATTTGTTTATCTCTAAACAAGGAAGTTCCAGATGTGCCAGTTATATTTACTTCTACTACCTGGATTACTGCATACATCTTCTTCTGTCACAACAATAACCAACACAGAGTTACAAAACACACTCTCTCAATAATTTTATAATTTCCATCTGGTCTGAATATTTTTCTTATGGAAACATCCAGGTGCCGTTTTTCAGAAATATTTTTTCACTTTGCAGGATATCCATTTCTAGGGCAGTGTAGAAACATTCATCTGAAGACTACTTTCTTACTTAACCTTATTAACTACATTTACACTACATTTTCAACCCTTTGTAAAAGTATTATAAGTAGTAGTTGTATGCAACTGCAGAAGGATTTGGGAGAACTGTTGGAGATCTCGGACCTGCAGCGACACTCATCGGCCGCTTGGTGGGCGTGCCAAAAGGTTTTCATTGGTGAAAGGAGCTTCCTGTTGACAACTGCATTGGCCAATCAGCATTAACAGTCATAAACGTCATTCCTGCAAAATGAAACTGGACGTCAATAAGACGTGGTGTAATGCTGTATGTGATGATTAAATAAAATAATAACGTGTTATAATGTTAATGTAGCCTATTTAATATTATTTAACGCAAGTTATCCAATGATGAATCACATTTTTAATTACAATATCAATGTATTATTTTGTTTGGTTTATATCTTGCAGCTTTAGTCATTATTAGGCTATTGTTGATGGACATGTTTACAGTGAGAAAAAAACAGTGTAGGCTATTTGTATTGTTTATTTTTTATAGTTGTCCTTTTTATGAATGAATGAATAGTATGGGTTACATGAACATAAGCCCTTGACAAATGAATCAATGTTTTATTGGATAAAATTGTGCATGTTTATAAACAGTCAAACCGCAACCTATGTAGCCTATTTATAAATCTCTGGTGAATGTTTTATGATCAACCAAATCTATTTGTCCTTATCAGGCAAACCATTGATGATTTTAGTTTACGTGCACTTTAACTGTAAATCATTGCTGTATTATAAGTGAAACAGTAGAAATGACTGCTTCTATAACATTTTTGCTCTCATGTGATATCATGTGCAAAGGCAGATATTCAATTTTAAATTCAAACTTATGGAAAGCTAACGCGACTCTAACAGAGTCATTTTAAAAGACATTTGTATGCTTTCAAAAAAAATCTGTTTTTTTTTTTGTGTGTGTGATTATTTGATCATATGTGTGGTGTTATGGTAATTTACTGCCCCCTAGTGAGGGAAAGAGAAATGAAGAGAATAAAGTTGCATGTCATCACGACCGTCTCACCTGGCTTGTTTTAGCATGTAACATCGCACAAATAACCATCCTAACGCAACAATATTGATTATTTTGCAAACACTTTACAATAAGGTTCATTAGTTAACTACATGTTAACTAATGAACTAATTAGTTAACATGAACTAATAAATTAACTGCACTTCTAACGCATTTATTCATCTTTGTTAATGTTAATTTCCACATTTATATATTAACATCAAATGTTGTATTTGTTAACATTAATGTTAACAATAATTTGTTAACATTAATGTTAACATAACATTAATACATTAATGCTCTGTGAAGCAACATGAACAGCTATATTTATTTTTAAACTAACATTAACAAACGATTAATCAATGCAGTAACAAATGTATTGCTCATGGTTAGTCCATGTTAGCTAATACATTCACCAATTTTAACTACTTGTAAACGTTACCGATTATTTTTTTACCGATTATTATTACAGATGACATCAGATAGACCTAATTTCAAATGTAATAAATATAAATAATTCAAATCACTATCACCATTTTTACAGTCAAAGAAGGGAATTGGGCTGATATGGTTATGACTACATGGTACACACCTACTGTCTATGTTGAATGCATCACTTCTTTTTAAAATGCAGGCCAATAGTGTTTAAGCTTACAGCCCACCTTTATGTGGAACAGGCTGCTTTCACGACCAATTTGTTCAGACCTTTTGGCACATGCATAACTCCAACCTGCAGCGCCCCTGT